>CM041781.1:13715194-13760490 GCA_023374045.1 Limonium bicolor
TTCGCCGCACTTAAATTTCATTTCGATTCCGCCGCGGCACGCCTCTTCTCTTCCCCTTTCTTCTATATGCGCTCGCCATCTTCACTAGCTTCTAACATTTCTCTGCAACCCGGCGGCCAAACTGTTGATGCATGCATGCGTCGATATCAATCGTCGGCGCCTCGAGCTCTCTCGCTATCGGTAATATTATTGAGCTGCGAACACATATATGCCTATCGATCCTTTAGTTTCATATATATACTCTTCAGTAATTAATTTTGATTTTGCAAATCATACGAACAGGGAACAGACCCCTGTCGCACGCACGGCGGCGTCTGGATTACAACCGGCCCCAAGTAGCGAAAGGAACAACATACATGCGCTCTAGATCTGTCGGCTCTATTCTTGTTTGGGATTAAGGATTAAGGTGTCTGTTTGTTTGTGATTAAGGCATGAAATATATTGTGTGTGTATTGTTTGGGAATAATTTTGCATGCAAACAAACAGTGGCGCGCATTTATTGTTAACCTATGTGTGCTTGCAAACCAAACTTGTTAATCGGGAACATATATACTCTGTTTATCTGTTTGTTTGGGATCGATTAACGGCGTGAATAAAGTGTGTACGTGTGTTTGGGAATAACTTTGCATGTAGACCAACGGACTTGCGCGCTGGTTTTTACTATATATGTGCTGATTGTTGTTAATCAGGCACGCTTGTTGTAGTATATATGTGCTAATTTTTACTTGCTGGTACAATTAATGGACTTGGGAATTAATGTATAATATAATGCGTTTCGGCATGCATACAAATATAGTATATATGGCGAAATTAATTTGGTTAGATGATTATAGGGTGTATTAATTAATGCTATATATTATATTATAGTATAACCTAGGGTGCAAATATTAGATGACTATAGGATGTATTAATTAGTTACAAAGACATAGCATTACGGCAGCTTGCCTGACGTATTCCCCTTCTCCATATTGCTTTTACCTTAACATCCACCCAGAAGTTTATCTACGTTTCTACCAATACCAACATCAAAAACTTTTAAGTTCCTTCACATTCTTCTCAGATTTGTTATCCGGTCAAGCTAGGCATTCCAATTAACCCTCTAATATTTTGGAAATCTATATGACCACCATTGGCCATATTAGAGACCTCTAGCGCTACTTACAGCTTCTTAATTTCTTGTAGTTATTATTTTAGTATCCCTTTACATTTTTTGGCTAGCGCCTATGACCTTCGATCGTCATCAACCTATAATAAAAAAATTGAACTCGGACGGGCCCACTAACTTTATTTTCCTTCACGACCTTTCTTCTCTCCTTTTCGATTCCTTTAGTCACCTCTGACTAGTATGTATGCTGTAGAAACTTCAGTAGACCGAGCAATCAGAACTGGACAGCACTGAAACATCACAGAGAAAATCGGATAAAACTCAGACGAATTTGGCCGATGTAGACGGTTGCTGCCTCTGTTGAAGATGAAAGTACCGATCATGATGATTCTTCTACTGATACAAAAGAGACAGAAGAAGAAAAACATGGTACAAAAGAGACAGAGGCAGATACAATGAAAGGATGAATGAGAACTCAGAAACAGAGAGGTTGAAGAAATTGGCTAAATAGTTAAGTGAGGCTGCCACGAAGTAGAGTCCGGTGGCGATTAACGAATTACCGGCATACTTCATAACCTTGAATGAAGAAAACGGTTTTCTAGAATAGTGGTATCAGGAGGATAAGAGGAAACTTAGTCAATTATATGGTGGCATGGGGGACTATATGAAGATAAAGTGGTACCACATCTCCCGGTTGATGAGTTTCATGACTTATGGATGGAAACGGAGGTGGAGAAGGTAGACACTTCTCCATCTTCAGTTTGGATTGGATTCGCATCTTCTTTCAGTTTTGAACATCGATAGGTCGGAGAATCTTCAAAAACTTGGACATGAATGTCTGTAGATTGCATGCAGTCAATTGGAATACTAGCCACACATTGTTGATGTGGGGTGCATCATACCTTTTAAAAAAAACTAGATGAAAAACTGTTGGCAATTAAAAAGATTGAGAGATTCCCCCTAAGTATGATTCCCCCTGAGTTTGCATGTTAAGCGGCTTTAACAAATGATAGCAATAAGTGACAGTTTTTATGCACAATAAGTGACGGCTTTTATGTTATACTGTAACCTTAGTAGATAACTTTCTACTATGGTTATAGTATAACATAAAAGCTGTCATTTATTGTGCATAGAAGCTGTCACTTATTGCTATCATTTGTTTCTTGATAGCAATAAGTGACTGCTTTTATGCACAATAAGTGACAGCTTTTATGTTATACTATAACCATAGTAGAAAGTTATCTACTAAGGTTACATTATAACATAAAAGCTGTCACTTATTGTGCATAAAAACTATCACTTATTGCTATCATTTGTTAAAGTCGCTTAACATGCAAACTCAGGGGGAATCATACTTAGGGGGAATCTCTCAATCTTTTTAATTACCAAGAGTTTTTCATCTAGCTTTTTTTAAAGGTATGATGCACCCCACATCAACAATGTGTGGCTAGTATTCCAATTGACTGCATGCAATCTACAGACATTCATGTCCAAGTGTTTGAAGATTCTCCGACCTATCGATGTTCAAAACTGAAAGAAGATGCGAATCCAATCCAAACTGAAGATGGAGAAGTGTCTACCTTCTCCACCTTCGTTTCCATCCATAAGTCATGAAACTCATCAACCGGGCGATCTGGTACCACTTTATCTTCATATAGTCCCCCATGCCACCATATAATTGACTAAGGTTCCTCTTATCCTTCTGATACAACTACTCTAGAAAACTGTTTTCTTCATTCAAGGTCATGAATTATGCCGGTAATTCGTTAATCGCCACCGGACTCTACTTCGTGGAAGCCTCACTTAACTATTTAGCCAATTTCTTCAACCTCTCTGTTTCTGAGTTTTCATTCATCCTTTCATCTGTATCTGCCTCTGTCTCTTTTGTACCATATTTTTCTTCTTCCGTCTCTTTTGTATCAGCAGAAGAATCATCATGATCGTCGGTACTTTCATCTTCAACAGAGGTAACAACTGTCTTAGCGAATTGGAAATTTCTTCTCAGGTACGTATTATAAGTACTTTTATGTTTGAATTGGTGATTTAATTATTTGCGCATGTTTGGATAAGTTTAAATGGTGTACTTAATCGCTTTTATAATTCTGTTGTGCAGCTTGTTAATTTCTTCTTAATACTTATTCACAAGCCGATCGATCTGAAGTTTGTCAATAAGGAGAGGGCGCACACATGTGTTTGAAAGCACTAAATTGATCAGAAGAAGTCATGAGTCATGATCTATATATCTTTTCTTTTTTCAAATGGTTGAATTGTACATGTTATGATCGAAGTACTTGAACCATTTTTAGTATTTTGGTTAACTAGCTAGTTACAAATGTTGTAGTTGATCAATACTACACTTAAGCGTATGTGCGCTATATCGCAAACAAAGTACTGTTGTTGATCTATTAATTAAAATTCACCAGTTTGGTTGATATGGTATATTCAATACAAACAGGTTTTGAATGATTTTGTGATTTTAATTTTGAGTTATGCGCAGGGTAATAAATTGTATAAAAAAAAAAATATAAAAAAAGGGACCATATAAGAAACGCTTATATGTATAAGCGTTTCTTATACTCTCGCGCCAAATGACATAAAGAACGCTTATATTGATAAGCGTTTTTTATAAATATTCATAAAGAACGCTTATAATAAACAAGCGTTTTTTATAGTCGGACATAAAGAACGCTTCAAGGTGAAAGCGTTCTTTATGCCTCGTAGATTCCCGCCGCCTTACCCACTTAAAAAAACGCTTTAAGGATAAGCGTTCTTTTAAATTAATGTATAAATAACGCTTACAACACATTCTTTAAGAGGCTCGACCATTTGCGTCGCCGGCATAAAAAACGGTTATAAAACGTTCCAAAAGACAAATAAAAACGTTGTTTATTCCTTTTTTCCAGCAGTGTGGAGAGTTTTGGCAATCAAATTGATGGAATTCCAGCACTCCACAAAGGCAAGGAAAACCGGCTGGAAAAATGGAGAAGAAGCTCAACGTGGGCAATTTCTGATTTTGTAAGAAAAGCTAGAAAAAAATGGAACTCTTGAGTTTCTTTTTACCTTAGAGTATTAAGGAGATGAAGGAGACCCAAAAACACTTCTTCAAGCTTCGAAATGGCCTACTTCTATGGAGATGAAGGTGGAGGTTTCCAGCTTTTGAAAGATGGAAAACGTTGCCCAAGACAGAGGAATTCAACGGTAGTATTTTTGTGATTTGGAGTTGATTTGAGCAAGATAAAGGAAGAGAAGATGGGTGTTGTTGTTCCCTTCCCAAATCGGCAATGGAGAGAGAGAGGGAGGGAAAATCGTGACTGGCAAGGAGAAAGGGAGGTGAGAGAGTATAATACCCCTTTTTACTATTCCCTCTCTACTTTAATTTATTTTGTCTTCTAGTGACTTAATAAACTAGCTAGTTAATTAAGTGTGTATGAGAGACTTTATGTCCCATTAAAACCGGCCCACACTCTACTAATGACCCGGTTCGTTTTTCGTCTTTTTGAATTAAACGCATTTCGTCTTCCGGTTTTGACACTATTCACTCTCGGGACCTGTTTTCTGGAAATTTCTTGTTTAATTAATTTTAAAGGCTCTAGACCCTCACTATAGTCAATTATAGATATTTAACTAACTATAATTATTACGAGTTTATTTAACCCGTTTAAAATCACGTTTTTCCCCCGGTTTCTCGAAAAACGCGTTTTAAAGCCCATTTGCATTTTAAACTCGTTTTACGGATCCGTTTTCTCTGGGAATCGTTCCCATGTATTTATTTAGGCCTAATTAAGCTCTTGAATATTCCGTTAGCCTAATTAATCACTGTTTTTGAACCCGGGGTATTTTATTCAGGATTATAAGATTCGTATACATCCTCGTGCAAGATGAGTGCACTAAAGAAGAAAAATAAAAGGATCATGTTATTCAATTGTATAAAAGCATTGGAGGTTGAGAATTATAGTGTACTATTTCTCCTCATGCCAAATTATGCTCTCAAGGTTGAGAGTTGTAAGATCCTTATACTCCCTTGTGCAAGATAATTGCATTGAAGGTTGAGAATGATAAATTATTATTTTCCCTCTTGCAGGATTATGCATTTGAGGTGGATGGTTTAAAAATGGTCAACATTTGGTATAAAATTGGACCAATTGTAAAAGCACTTGGAGAGCTAGTTATATTTTAAAGAGTTAAAAATAACTCCATACAAAGTAGCTTTGGTATAAGTTACATGGTATCCTAAGTAACCACTGAGGAGTTACATTTGAGGATTATTATTGGAAAATTAAAGAGTTTCCTAGTGAATTTTCAACTCAAGCTCTAAATGCTAACATGTAACATGCATGATTATGAAAGAAGTATAGCTTGGGGTTGATTTTGGCGAGATCTATATGTAAAATCATTGATGATATGGGAACTAAAAGCTTTAATATGACCATTTTATCTTGTAACGTCAATTGTAAAAGATGTTATAATCTATGATAGATGATTGTACATCCGGACATGGTTGAACCGTGTATAAAAGGAAAATGTTTACAATTGACATCATGGTAGACCATCACATATCCCTGAAAGATATTATTGAGATGATGTCATTATTGATGAAAAGTGTTAAGGTGTCATCCTTAATACATATTTATAAAGTGCGAAAGATGCACTAGAGTACATGAATTTTGACATATTTAATAACCATGCTATGGGTATTGGTTATTCATGGATACTCTAAAGAAATAAAATATGGTACGTGGGACCATCTTCGTATCTGTAATATTATTGTAAGTCAATAAATGGCATAGAGTCATATATTATTGATAATGCTATAATGCACAACTAAAAATGTTTTATATACAACTCTATAGTCTATAAGAGACTATGAATGAGCTTGCTCTTGAGCCATGAATTTTAAAAGCTCTTCATTATGTTCCTTGAGGAAACAAGAATAAACATTGAATATGCACTTTTACTGAAAAAGTATGCTCATATTGATGGGAAAACAAGCATAAAATGTGCCAAGTTATATAAGTTGATATTACATTGAATCCAATCCCATAAAACCCAAAAGAAAAAGCGGGGTCACTAACGTGCGGTTAGTGTACAATAAAATATTCACTATATGAAACGGAAAATGGGTCATTCATGAGAAAGTGATGTCGAATCACTAGTTTTTACTAAACTATCAAGAACTTCCAGGTTCTTACTCGGGTGACAGAAGTTCATATAAGATATAGCAAGATCATTCAAAAAGGAAGTGGATGAGAATTTTTATACCCCCTTGAAATATCATGGATTGATTATGGGCGGAAAAATTACCATGTGGACCTTTGAGATATAAATGATGTTTGATACATCAAATAATGGTCACATGAAGTATTGTATTCATTGGGCTATTGATTTAGAAAAATCTAGCTATAATGAAATTATCTATGTGATTTTGAGATTAAGATGGATAGTATGAAACTTAAAATAATAGTGGTGTTGAGTAACTTATACTCCCACTAAGAACGACCTTATTAAGTCGTTAATTGTGTAGAGAAAAAATGAGTTAGACATTTGGGTTCGTGTCTATACCTCCCCCATTAAAAATATCAAAAGGGTTACAAAAAAGAAATTTGAGAATAATGAACTCCTTTAGTTCTAAATAATTCTCAACTTTAGGGGGAGAATGATATAAGTATTGATATTTGGCACAAAGTCTTATGAGTATAATCAATTGTGCGTTGTTGTAAGATTACAAAAGCAAGCTCATATTGAATGTTGCTACAACCATGCTTCTGGGAAGTATGAGTGTCAAAGATGCTTATGAATTTATAAGATGTTGAATTAGAAAGTGGTTATCTCTAACTTGAATGTCTTTAACCAAATGTTAATGGACTATGAATTATTTCATGCATGACAAATCAAAATGAACTAGAGGTTTAAATGATAATTCTTTTACAAAATGTTGCAACTACTTGATGCATTCATAGATATGAACAAAGTAGCACGATCATATGCATACCAGCTGCTAATGTTCGAGTTCGGTTAGAAGTGTGGGAGAAAATCAATAAATGGCAAGTGAATCCCAAGTACGCTAGAGGCGTGGTTGACCCTTGGGATCCAAAGAACCCTCGAAAGAGGAGTTCGGACCCTCGAAAGAGTCGAAAGAGGAGTCCAGTCCGAAAAGGGGGAGGAATATGCCAAAATGATACAAAAGGAAAAGACAAATGGGGACAGATTTGAACCCTCAAAAGAGGAGTTCGGACCCTCAAAAGAGGAGTCCAGTCTTTCGAAAGGGGGACGGATATGCCAAAATGACCTAGAAAGAAAAGGAAAATCAGGAGTTATAGGATTCGAACCCTCGAAAGAGGAGTTCAGACCCTCGAAAGGGGGGAGGAAACTGCCAAAATGATATATTCCAAGAGTAAAGGAAGTGCGGAATATGACTTCCAATAGTTAATAAAGACAAATCATAAACACGCCGAAGTATGTGATGCTAGCATGATAATGTACCAGAGTTGTGCCTATGATATGTTATAATCCATGTCGATATGAGTAATGAACGTGTTCCTCCTAGTGGGTAAAGGAGTTGTAATATTGTAAAGGTGGGAGATAGAAAAGTCTAGAAAAAGGTGTCGAGCCCTTGCAAAAGGAGCTACAAACTTTGGTAGTAGACCCTTGAAAAAAGTGTCTAGCCCTTGGAAAAGGAGCTAAAAAAATATAGTACATCATGTTACATTATGTGTATCACTTGAAAGATGATCTAAACTCTCAAAGAGAGAGTAATGTGGACATATGAATTCCTTGGAATTGGTATTCAAAGAAAATCTTGAGAATGGTTTTCTCTAAAGGACTTATGTTTTTATATGATCAATGGTGACTTGGAGAACCATCTAAACCACAATCGAATGGTATCAAGTCACAGCTCATAAAATTATATATATCGATATTTGAAATGAGCCAAGGATATGGCATAAGCCTCTAAGAGGGCATATATGTGGGTATTAAGTTCACATACTTGGGAGTGCATTATTTGTCTGCACTAGGCTCATATATATGAGTTTTGTAAATTCATGTCGATAATACATGACTAGTAAAAGGATATCTTTCTTACGTGAATATCAAATAAACCTTGGGAACAAATTGTATCCCACAAATTTATCATTCTTTATATGATAGAAAAAATGTGTGAGGGTCAGGTCAAGAATCCACTATATATGTTACACACTTGTGGAAGATTTAATGGTGATATAAGATTTACCATCTGGTAAGGTGATGATTCTCAGTAAACATATATCACCATAGTTCTCCCTTTTTTCATCAACGTTAAGATGATGATGATGATGATGATGATGATGATGATGATGATGATGATGATGATGATGATGATGATGATTGATGACATATTCATGGAATGAATGTTGGCATACATTCATATATGTCAAATTCAGCGGGAGAATCTTTATGTGGTTATGTTTTCTCCTTTGTTTTGGTTTTGGCACCACAGGGTTTCCTGAGCAAAGTTTTAATAATGATTCTGTCATGAGATTTATGTACGAAGAGGAGAGCTATGATATATATATATATATGGTGGAACTATCATTTCATGGTGTCCAACAAAGCAGACTATAGTGACAACTTCATCAAATCATGTCAAATTGATTGTGTTATAAGAAATGGGAAGAGGATGTGCATGGTTCAGATCAGTCATCTATCAAGTTCTTGTGTCTTTCAGCCTGATCTAGAGACGCTAACAATGACATATGAAGATAATGTTGCCTGCATTACACTAATAAGGGAAGGATGCGTCAAAGGTGATCAAATGAAGCATATATCTCCAAAATTCTTCTCAACCCATCATGGAATGAATGCTGGCATACATTCATATATGTCAAATTCAGGGGGAGAATCTTTATGTGGTTATGTTTTCTCCTTTGTTTTGGTTTTCGCACCACAGAGTTTCCTGAGCAAAGTTTTAATGATGATTCTGTCATGAGATTTATGTACGAAGAGGAGAGCTATGATATATATGGTGGAACTATCATTTCATGGTGTGCAACAAAGCAGACTATAGTGGCAACTTCATCAAATCATGTCAAATTGATTGCGTTATAAGAAACGGGAAGAGGATGTGCATGGTTCAGATCAGTCATCTATCAAGTTCTTGTGTCTTTCAGCCTGATCTAGAGACGCCAACAATGACATATGAAGATAATGTTGCCTGCGTTACACTAATAAGGGAAGGATGCATCAAAGGTGATCAAATGAAGCATATATCTCCAAAATTCTTCTCAACCCATCAGCTCCAGACCAAGGGTATTTTTTATGATCACAAGATTCAGTCCGATGAGAATCTAGATGATTTATTTACCAAGTCACTTCCTACAAGAGTTTTAAGAAGCTCGTTCGTGATATCGGTATGCGACATCGAAGAGACATTCTGTTAAATTAAGGGGGGAGACAAACATTTAGACTGTACTCTTTTTTCATTGACCTTGGTTTTTGTCTCACTGGGTTTTCATGGCAAGGTTTTTAATGAGGTAGTATGATGTACATCCAAAGGGGAGTGTTATAAATAATACAATTAGTGGATGTACATCCAATCATCCTTTGGTCTATCTTAGACCTTTCGTCTGTGTAACCTCCGTAACCTCCTAAAATAGACCGTTGATCTTTTACTTTCTTACCACTCAAAGGTTCTTAAGTGGCTGGTATTGTATATTATATAAGGATGTACAACTGAATGATAAGGTGGATACCAATCTATGTGTATCTTACTATTATACTCTCTTCCATCCTCTCAGTGTTATATCAGGTGCACCTTTAAATGGATGACGGGTTAGGTGATAAACAGGTGTGAAGGATTAGCGGTGGTTGAACAATTGTCACAATGTATCAGCTTGATTTCTCTTATGTTGTATATGAGCCTCTTGCACTCTTTATCCAAAATTTTGTTGATTATATTTAGATCTGTTGGTATGGTGTAAATAATTCCACCTTAATCTTGACATCACGAGAACTAACCATGTTTCCATTTTCCCACCCACATGTACCCGGAGCCGGTTCCCGACATGAAGAAGGTCGGATCCACCCAATCAAGACCTCGCCCCAAGAGGACCAAGTCCCCGGCCACCCAGCTAGATTCAATTGAGTCACACCAGCTAAGGCCTTGGCCACACTCCACACAACGACCCCGACCCTGCCTCCATAAAAGCACTCATGGCCTAGCATGCATGCATTTTACACCTTATGCCGTCAATCACATCGGGCAACCTGTCTTACCAACTCCGACACCCTGCCATTACCAACTCAGATGCCCTCTCATACATCATTAATACCGTGTCCTTGCCATGATTAAGGGGGCAACTAAGAAAGAGATGAAGCTTCATCATGACAGAGCCATCCCAAGTGACGTCGGTCCTATCCTATGTAGAAGCAACCTATGTCACTGATCTAGCCAGGAGACGGGCGACAATCCAAGAAGACAAGCCAACCTACTCATCTTCTTCCCTATAATTAACAATCAATGCCTCATTTATTAAAGGTGCTCAGACTTGTACTCTCTCTCATCACTAATATTCTCTTAACATTACTGAGAAGCTTCACCAACTCCTCGTGGACTAGATCATTCAAGATTGAACCACGTAAATCTTTGTGTCACTCTCATTAACATTTATCACAACTATCAAGTCTCACATCACTTCACCCCTAGAGAGTTAATCTAAACCTAAAACACATATTACACTCTAACATATGGCGCCGTTTATGGGAACCTTCTCGCCATCACTGCAAATCAGTCTCTACTCACCACGAAAGAAACATTCAAATGGCACCACCTCGAGGCAGAAAACACAGGAAAAACACTCTCTAAACAAGAACCACACCGCCCACAGAAGAAGAAACATCCACGAAGCAAGCAACTTCCTCAGACAACACCAACAACACTAGTTAGCAAGAAATCTCCATGGAAAGGTTCTTGGCCCTACAACAAAAAATGGATAACTTAGTCGGCCATTTCACCCACCAACAAGTAGTGATGGACGTAGACAAGGGGAAAGTGGAGGACCGTGATCCCTTTTCTGACGAGGTGAACCTAACTCTTTTCCCTCCCAACTCCGCTAAGAACATCAAGGTGTACAACGGCTCGAGAGATCTAGTTAAGCATCTAGCGCGCTTCAAATACACCATGGCCGCAGCTCACATCGATGGCTACACTTGATTTTGTCTCTTTCTGTCTTCTATGTTGGGATGAGCGGTAACGTGGTTCATGCGCTGACCAAACAAGTCTGTCGGAAGTTTCGAAGAGCTTGGGTAGCTGTATTTGTCACACTTCATGGCCGAACGACCAAGCAAGAAGACATCCTCCAAACTTATAGACATGCAACAACACCCAAACAAGAATGTCAAGGAATACACCAAACAAATCCGCAAGGTTGTCACAAAATTTGATGACTACGAAGACTCGATCATTGTCGTTGCCTACCGTACGACTTGGCAGAAATCAAGTTTGTAAGGGAACTAGCCACGACGACCCTTAAGTCTTACGACAAGATGATCACCTGGGCCCAAAATTACATCAAGGGAGAAAAGCCGTTCGCGTAGCCTAGGAACTGGCCAAGATAACCCATAGCTACTTCAACAACGACGATTAACCCATCAGGAGAACAGGAAAACACAAAAGCCGTAATAGGAATAGAGACTTTGGGTATCATACCAACGAAAGTGACCACAACAAGATTCATAACTCTGGATCCCAGAACCAAGCCTATCTCCACAACAGCCCAGTCAAGCTGCAACAACTCTAACAAGAGAGGCGGCCGAACATATCAGAACTCCGGCAATTAAACAGACCAATGGTGGAGGCCTTCACATTCACCGTAAGAAAGGGCCTCACGGGGTACACCCAACTTACCCCATGTCCCGATAGCGAAAGACTAAGGAAGTACAACTAATTCCATGCCCGCATCGACCACAACACTGAAGATTGCAATAGACTCTACAAAGAGCTTGATCAAGCCTCCCTCTAGGGTAATTTGCAGTCGTACATCTCCCGCCTGAATGCCTCAACCGGCAAGCCGCATTGCACCAGTACAAGCGGACCAGCCAAGACAAGTGCACCAGCCACCGCTTCATGAATGACGACATGAAGGGTGTAACCTTCCCCCACAATTAATGGCCCGCTAGTCATTACAATGCAAATCCACAACCGATACATGCATTAAATTTTGGTGGACAATGGCAATGGATTCAACTTAACCACTGTGAACGCTTACAAGAAGTTGGGTGCCCCAAAAAATGAATGAACAACTTCAGTAGCAGTCTCACCGGCTTCTTTGGAGCAGAATCCCAATCAATGGGAAAAATCGAGCTACGGATGACACTCAAAGACGGAGAGCTCAGCCACACAGAGAGGATTGAATTCCTCCTAATGGATTACCACCCGAGTTACAACGCCTTCCACTTCGTTCCAAGTATGATGTGCTTGAAGCTGCAGTTCCCAACCCGCGTGCTCTAGGAAGATAGTCACTTTGAAAGGCCATCTGAAGGCATCCCAGATCTACAACGTGGGGTATCCAGGGTGAAGACCTCGCTCCAGCCCCCAGACTAGCTGATACCTCACCTCTCACTCCACAAAAGTTAGGTAACGGTGAAAACTCTCACCATGTTTAATATATTAATATTATATCATTACCTTTTTTAGAAAAAAAAAGTAAAATTTGGATTAGATTTTTTCTCGATAATGTGCATCTATTGTACAATTTTTATAATACTTTGTGAAGTATTATATATGGAGTATCTCATAAGTTTTCGTTTCAATTACTGCAGTATTTGCTGTAGAATAATGCAGCCAAATTTTGTATGAAAAGGTTAAAATCAATTGAGACAACTAATTTTGCTAAACAAATCGTTACCGTAGTATATGACGACAATTGTTTGATACTGTATTCTATAATCGGTTTATCGTACTATTTTTGTAGTATGGTTAATCGAATCATATAATTAAATTGTTGTGGTTTATGACATATGAATTAGAATGTATATGTAAAGCTATAAACTTACTAATAAAACAATACAAATGGAAGTTAGAGCATAAGTTTAAAATATTGAATGAGACAACTGGTTCATAAGGTGTTACTTACATTATGTATGTATTTTTGTTATCATTTGTTAAATATATGTTCATCTAACTAGTAAGAAAGCTCTTAAATTATAATTTTATTTATTTATTTTACTATGTCGGTAGTGAACGTTTTTAGATTGCCTTTTATTTGGGGTTTTAATAGTTTTACAATGACTTTACATAATTGAGCACTTTAATAATTAATAAGTGGATTTACTATTTGTATTATTACATGACATATGAGTAACATAATGCTTATATATGAACTTAAAGTGATAGCTACTTCATAGCTAGTTGATTATTTTTAATTAATCATTTTCATCTAATTTGTTATGATTATAACAGATTATAAAAGTAAAAAAATTATGTTAGCTTTTACAATTAATTTGGATAGTCAAGTTGATCATCTAATACTCCATTGGTGATAATAGGTTGCAAGATTCAACACAACCTACTCTGTAAGTTGCATTAAGATTGTACTTAAAGTTAGAATATCATACCTTAATAGAATAGTAATAAAATATGTATCACCTTGTTAACTGATGTACGAATACGATTATGAACCGTACCATGTACCTAGAAGCGAAGCTGAGCTGATCGCATAACAATACAAAGAAAATCAGATCACATGGTCATTGAAAAACAAGGGCGCTACAGTCGAATCATGAGACAAAAGTGGGATGAATCTCGACAAATCTTCTTTTAAAAAGAGAATCCTGATGACTGCGGTGGTGTTGGTCCCTGCCATTATTGGCCGTCATGTTCCGAGGGACTGGGAAAAGATTCTCTGTTAATGTGGTCTCACCTACCTTCGTCTACTTCGAAGGTTGAAAGGAAAGGAGGAATCTTTTACGTCCGGTTCGTATCTTCCAAGAAAAATTAAGCTCAACTTGTTCAATGCACTAAATTGTTCAGTCGACTTCAATTTTAAAGCCCAATTTTTTGTCGTCTTTTGTACTTTTTGACGATCATAATTATGAGTATAATATGCATTATTCCCTATTATTAAAATCACATTACCCCATTTCACGTTTGAAAAAACATTGCTTGTTGAAAAAATACATAAACAAAAACTCTTACCCAATTCTCTAAAAAAAGAAATTTCGAATGGTTGTTGAAGAATTGTTCAATGTTCATGTTTAATTACGAAAGAGTATACATACAATTTTCTAATTGAGTGGGACTTGAGTAGCGTCTCCTAGCGAAGCCCTCCACAGTGTGGTGTCTCTGCGGGCTTGTCGGTCTCGTGATTGTTCTCCCCAAGGAAAGTTAATCTGGACACACTACAACAACATAGCAATTTGTATAACATCAAGTTCATCTGCAAACTCGCATGGTTTTATAACATCAAGTTCATCTGCAAACTCCCCAAGGAAAGTATTTACGGAGGCAAGTAATTTAGTCACCTCCATGGTTTTATAAGTAAATTACCACCCCTATTTCAACCGGGCAAACTCGTACCTCCAACTTCATCTGCATTGGGAACTGAAAGTAATCATTACTCTTACCTTATGTGAGTTGCCAAAATATCCCCCTTCGGCTTCCGCTTGCGACACTACTTCGGTAAACCCCCATCATTACCCTCGGATTCCCGCTTCATGTAGGCAACATGTAGCCATAAATCTTTTTCTCCCCCTTGCCCCGTGGTACTCTCCACGCTATTTCTTCTCCCATGGAAATGAACTGTCATTCTCGGTACCCCTAATTCAGTCTCCTACTTTAGCTTTGGAAGAGCCGGCTTGCTCCTCCACGTACCTTCTTGTCTTCATCTTCGCCTACCATTTATCAATGAATATGGATGAAGTTAACGGCATCCGCCTACTTGCCTACGCTGCATCATTGTGAAGCACTTTTCCTCCATCCCCATCTGTACTACTGCCCTGGCCGTCATCCCCCAAAATCACTGAAGTGAATATGGTGGTTTCACTACTAAAAAGTTGTTGTTTACCCACGGAAAATTACCCACAGGACCGAAACCGTAGGTACGGGATAGTGAAGGAAGAGTTTCCAAACAGAATACCCACGGAAATTTATACCCACGGACTATTCCGTAGGTAAATACCGTAGGCAGTCACGCGGGGAGACAACACTTGTGGCGTGAAAAATACCCACGGGTGTTATTCGTGGGTAATTTGGCGGCAAAAGATACCCACGAGAGGTTTCCGTATGTAAATTTGGACACAAGATTTACCCACGGTATTTTCCGTAGGTAAACTTGAACACAAGATTTACCCACGGTATTTTCCGTAGGTAATTTGTGCACTAAAGTATTTAACCAAATGAATTACCCACAGACAGCTCCCGTAGGTAAATTAACTGTAAAACGACTTATTTGCATACTAAGGCCAATTTTACCCACGGAATTTGCCGTAGGTATTTACCCACGGACTGGTCCCGTAGGTAAATATAAGTGTTTTTCAGGATACTAAGGCCAATTTTACCCACGGAATGTTCCGTAGGTATGTACCCACGGACTGTTCCCGTAGGTAAATATACTACTAAACGACTGCGTTTTTCAGGTAATTGGCTACATACTAAGGCCAATTTTACCCACGGAACGTTCCGTAGGTATTTACCCACGGACATTTCCCGTAGGTAAATATATGCATTTTTCAGGATACTAAGGCCAATTTTACCCACGGAATTTTCCGTAGGTATTTACCCACAGGCTGTTCCCATAGGTAAATATACTACTAAACGACTGGTACTAAGACCAATTTTACCCACGGAATTTTCTGTAGGTATTTACCCACGGACTGTTCCCGTAGGTAAATATACAACTAAACAACCTCGTACTAAGGGTAATTTTACCCACGGAAAGTTCCGTGGGTAAAAATCGAGTTTGTCCACTTAAACGCATCGTTTTATATTTTCATGACTTTGTTTCTCAATTTGTAAACCGGTGGTTTTGACTTTATTTTTTTCTGAACTTCCCCTCCAACTCAAACTCGACTAGACTCCCCAATTCGACTCCTCAAACTCGAATTCGACTGCTCCTTGAATTTGCTCCCCAAACTGAATTCAACTCCTCAAACTCGACTGCTCTTCGAATTTGCTCCGCAAACTGAATCGACTCTCAATCTGCTCTCGAAACATTGTGCGTGCTGTTCGACTGCTCCCCAAACTGAAGAATCTGAAAAAGTTTCTCTCCTGTTCGACTCTTAAGCAAGTGTTGTCAAATGACGAAGCTGCTCTTTTGTGTTATCGCTTGAAGAAGGAGAACAAGTAAGTCTTTCTTCCCCTCTTTTGTAGCTTCAAATTGCGTTCCTCTCTTCCGGTAGTTAGAACCCTAGAAATCGAGTGCTTGGTTTTTTGAGCAGAATGCCGTGTTAGATTAATTAGGAGTCTGTAAAAGGTTGTTGTCTTAAAATTTCAGAGAACAAAGAAAATAAAAAATGGGAGGCCACACTCATCTTATTCCTAATTATTTTGCAACAAAAAGTGTTAGATTAGAGCTAGATTTCTCTAATCACGATCCATATTCATAATAGCTAAAACACAACAACCATGTTTCTGGGTGGTTTATTGCTTATGTTTGTGTACAAGTTTTTTTTTTGGCTATTGGGAGTGAAATTTGTTATGTTCGCACTTTTTCTATGTGAAGTGATTCTCTTGTCTCTATTCCAACATCTTAATTATATCTGTTGCAGATTTAATGTGAAGTCCTTGTTGTGTTTGCTGTTCTTTTACGTCTGTGCATCTCTGTGCTGGTTAATGCAATTGCATTATGTCTTGGCCGGGTATATAAATCCACTAAATCTAATATCTCCCGCTCTTGTCGTACTCATAGCGCTTCTTTACTCGTTCATGTTATACTGGATTTCACTATGAATTCTGTTGATCCGTGTTTGGTCAATTCAGGTTGCTTGATTTGTTTCAATCGTGAATGATTTTCAGATATAACAGTAGTTCTTTAGACTGTGGTGAATGTTCTATCATTAAGACCTGCTTCAATCTGCTTCTTTTTATAAGCCTCATATCATTGTCTTTGGAATTCTAAAGTTTTGGCTGGTATCGAGAAGAGAGATAAGTTTAGGAATGGTATTACTCTGATTTCAATGATCATCGTACTTTAAATGATCAATAAGCTCAGACAAAAACGATAGTTTGAAAGTTTATGGGCATGTAGAACAATTCCTCTAGTTTTGTGGACCTGTATGTCTTTGTTGTTATCATATTTGCAAATCAATTGAAAGTTGCAGAACTGTTTTGAACTCCACTACTAACACTGCTTGCTTTTCACCTATCAAGTGAGTGAGTGGGAGCTGTTGCTGATAAATTGCTTAACGAGGAAGGAAACAATTTCTAGATATAGAAGGTGATGGTTGTGGAAAATTGTTGTGTAAGAAAACGGAAATTATATATTTTTTTATCACAACACCATTGGTATGGTCTATTGATTTAACTTTATGGGAACTAATCGAAACTATCCGGTGAAATTATATTTTATCCTCATCATCAACGTAATAAATTCATGATTCAGCTAGCAACCAACTTCCCACCAAAAGCATTAATGGTTTTTGTATTGTGCTCACAACTTAAATTAGATGAATGAAATTAAAGTGTTGGTAAAGGAGAGGATGACAACGATGATATATATGAAGTCACAATCAATTAGGTATCCTAGCCACAAGTGATTGGTCCGATCTTTATCTCCCAACCGGCCCCTCTCCCTTTTTTTGGTTATTTTCACCTTTTTCGCCACATAAAACAGAGTATGTCACATTATTATTATTACTGACATTTTTGGTTCCTTCCTAATTGCTGAGTTCCTTTCTTTTTCTCTGCATCCAGTACTCTTCATTAGTTGACCCTAGAAAGTAAACTTTAAGAAGTTTATAAGAAAAACAATTAGTACAATGTAATGATCCTTAGTAGTATTGAACCGAGTTCGGCAAACTGGACCTAAATCCACTTTTTTCTCTGTTTTTTTCTTAATTTTAAACTGAAACACGTACAACCTACACATCAACTAACATATTCAAGTTCTAAAATACAAGCTGTCTTAATCGTTAGTGGGCTTTCTTCCTTTCTCCAGATTTGAACAACAAAAGGTGAAATTTCCGCTTCACAAAAACGGGTTACAACCTCTTCGTATTGGAGTTTGAAACGACTGATGCTACGTAGTCTGTATTATCAAGAGGCCCATGGACCATCAATGATCGGCTATTTTCCATCCAAGCTCTTGAGTCATCTGTGCCTGCTGAGAATAAATCTATCACGTGGATCACATTATGGGTCCGGGATTATGATGTTCCAAGAACATTGCACTACAGAGACTTCACGACTGAAATACCCCAAGCCTTGATATGTGGTTTAAATATTAAACTATGATATGTAAAGGCTAAAAAGTGCCTTAGAAACATCAGTGAACAATTTAAACCATAGTAAAATGCAATAAAGCACTAAGATACAGTTTGAGCAAAAACATGCTTTAAGCTTGGAGTGAACTTGGTAAGGACCCAAAGAACCTACCAAGACTAAATAATAGTCAATTATGATTTAACAAGGCAAATTAAGCCCTTAGGAAACTTTGGTAGACAGTTAAACCAAATAAAACACAAGAATATACCTTAAAGTCAATAAGAGCAAAAATATGCTCTAAACTTGGGATAAATTTGTATAAGACCTAAAGGTCATACTTATACCTTATAGATATGTTAATGAACATATTAAATCAATTACCAAAGAAAACCAAGCTTGAAAACAAGTTAAAACACAAAATGTGCTTTAAGGAGTCTTAAAGCACATTTTTGAAAAATTGTCTTGTAAATGAGTTTTGAGTGGCTAAATGTCCATCATTACTCTTTAATTAACATGTGTACTATATAGTATCACATTTGGAAGTCTATAGCAATGGGAAATCAAAAATTTCACTTCTATGTGCCTTGTTTTCATGAATAGTAACTTTAATAAGCTAGTTTGTAACATGTTGTTATAAGTGAGACAATTGATCAATAAAGACTAAAACACCCCTTGTTTTAATATGGGGGCCGGTTTCTTAGTGACTCACCACACTAAACAAAAAAAACTAAGTAATGTAGTAAAGTAGAAGTTACTATTTACTTTAACTACAAATATTTTCCAAAAGGTAGAACTTATCTTCATTCTCTCATTTCTCTTCATTTCCCACGTCTTCTTCCTTCCTTCTTGCTCTCTCTCACGGTGATGCTACAGCAACAGCACCAACTACCATCTTCCATTGCCAATATTTCCTAGCTCACTTAACCAAATCAAAAACAAACACCACCATTCTCTTTGTCTCATCAAGCTCTTCATTCCTATCTTCTTAAAATTCCAAGAGCCCCATTTCGGTGCCATGGAGTTCCACCATTGAAGGAGCTTGAGCTTGTATTTCTACATATTATTGATCTCCTTTGCTTCTAGGTAAGGAATCTCAAAGAAAAATCATGTTTCCTCCATGTTTTTATCTTGACCGAGAATCACCATTAATGGTGCTCATTGTGTTGCTTTGTTCTAGCTCCATTTGAATCTTTCAAGGACTTGGTGGAGTCCTCTCTTGATAGATATTCAAACTCTCTTCAAAGACCAAGGTAAAACAACTATCTTAATGTTTTTGAAACAATGTAAAACCTAGGGTTTACAATGAGATGAAGCATAAAGCTTGTATACTCATTATATTATTTGTATAATGTTTAGAAGTTGACAAGCAACTAAAAGCCTTGCCAATTTAGTCAAGGAAACAAGAAAGAAGTTTGTGAGGAGAAGAGGTAAATATGCTATCTCAATGTAGTTTAAAGGCCTTAGGAAAATGAGCTTGATTTGCTTAATAAAATACCTAAGGAGCCAATGATGAATGACCTAGAGAAATGCTCTCAAGGAGTTTATTAAGGGCATATGTATTGTTGGGTGTATTTGCAGGTCAAAGGCAATATATACATGTGGAAATTCAGTGTTTATGGTTTATGCAATTTAAGGGCCTAAGAGCCATGTTATTTAAGGGCCTAAGTGCCAAGCAATTTTATTATGCACTATATTGTGATGTAGTGTAAATTATGGGAAGTTTTGTGTGTGAGAAGGCTCTTGATGGATATAGGTGTCTTTGAATGTTTAATGGTGAAAACCATGAGTTTTGGAATGATGATGTGCTAAGAGAACCCATGGCAAAATTTGTATAATGTATAAGGAGTTTTAAGTGCTTAAATGAACTTTGGTGAACTAGGATATGTTAGGAAAGGATAAATGTTTTACTAAGAAAGAAAACATGTTTTAAGGTGTTCTAAAGTGCTACAAGGACTTTGGTATTGTCTTGGAAGTTCTAGGAATTCAATGAGTGTTTTGGGATGTAATAAAGTCTTGGAGAAGTTTGTTTAAGGTTTAGGTAATGTTGATGAATAAGGAGGGAATGATGTTTAGGTAAGGATTTTGAGTAAGGAATTTTAAGAAGTTGTGAAAAGAAGATTTGGGTTAGTAAGAAGAGATGCTTGGGAAATGATGTTGTGATGAGGGAGACATCTTGGTATAGTAGTCATTATAGGTGAAACACCACTTAGAAAACCAAATGGAGAATGTTACAAGTGTTAAGAGATTTTGTAAGAAAAAAATTGGGTAACAAGTTGGACAATGTTTTAAGGTGAATCAAAGTGATATTTTGGTATTAGAATATGCCTAAGTTAATGTGTGAAGTTTGGGTAATAAATGGATGAAGAGAATAGATGAAACAAGGCTAGAAAATGTCAAATTTGAGAATCTGTTACAGTGGTCCGGGACTTAAGTTTTGGATGATGTCCCGGACCGTACATGTAAAAGGGGCCGAGGTTTCACAAGAGCTTTGGTCCGGGACTTGGGGTGAGTACAAGGTCCCGGACCACCCTGTTAAAAATAGCCGAGAGTTTTGTAAGTGTTGGTCCGGGACTTAAGGTAAGGACCAAGTCCCGGACCACTCTAAAAATATTGTTTAAGGTATAAAAATGATGTGTAATGATGGGGATTGACAAGTAATGATATTATAAGATTGTTAAGGACATGCTAAGTGAGTTATAATGGCAATTTAGTGGGGGAAAAGTTGTATTAAAATGTAAAAGTAAAACAAGTTAAAATATGAAGTTATTTAACTAAGTTAACGGGGATAAGTTATAAGCATTAGACTTTAAACAATCATGTTACCCCGATGTTAATAAAAGTACACGTAATGTTATCAGTTGTTCGAGAATTGTTCGAGGAACATAAGTGGACATGATAAAGTGGACTCCGGTGACAGGTATGGTTTTCTTGCAACCTGTGTCCTACCGGATTACACCGGCTTGTATGCCAATGTGTTTTTCTGTGTGTTTGCCACGTTATAAGATAAATCATGAAACGAGTTTACAGTCGTTATTGTTGTTGTATGTTTACGTGCCGATACTGGTAACCTCGAATGCGCTTGAAGGGCTAGTTAACCACTATTAGGTAAACGTAAGAGAACGGTATCCGGTGATACGTTTCCAACCTAAGGAACGTTCTAACCACGGCTATGCATGAGTTAGTTATGTGATGTTTGTGTGTGATGTTTGTGTGTGAATGTATGACTCTCTCCCTTCCCTTGTGTGTGTCTAACAAGACTTAACCCAATGTTGTGATTGTTTAATTAAGTTCAATGTTGAACTTCTAACAAGTGCTAACGGGGGAAGTGAGGAGTCCGGTCTGTTCCGGCCACGCGTGTGAGTATGGGGGTCGTTGTCATATCAGGTTCGATCCTCTCTGTATGTTATGGTTGTTTTCCAATTTGGTTTCCAACCTTCCCTTTAGCTTAACCAAGGCTATTTTACTGACTCACGTCGGGCCACAGGGGCATACTATGTTATGTTTGTTCGTGTGCTTGGATCACTATATCCGAGAACCTTGTGTTAAGTTATCTGTTCATTTAACGAGACGGTAACGAGTTATGTAATGAGCTTATCATGAGACTGGCAACATTCTCTAGGCTACAAGTGAACTGACTATGTTTGGGCCGGTTCATAAAAGGGAACCGTACCCGTTATGTTATGTATTGTTGTTATGATGCAATATTTATTGCGATGTTATTATGTGCACGTTGAAAACGTGAAAGGTGTTGATATGTGTTGTTATGTGATGAATGTTATATGTTGTAAAATGTGGAGTATGGGGATCATGGATATGAATCCCCGTTTGTGATAAGAGGCGTTTAAGGATAACCCGATTAATGGGTAGTTGTCGTCTATTAAGGAAGTAGCTCCATTAGAGGAGAAACACTCTAGGGGTAATGAATACCATGAGTGACCTATCAAGTATGGATATGATAACTGTTTGTCGAGCCCATTGAGGCGGTATGATTCGTGTTGTGTGTTTTAAGTTACATGCATGATTTAAATATAATCAACCGCATGCTAAGACGACAATTAGTTGTGCGTGGCCCGGTAGCATGTGGGCTGCGGGATTACCATACCAGCAAAGGTGCTGAGCCCCTTGGGGGCCACCCTTTTCTCTTCTTTTTCCTATTTGCAGGTACAAGGAGCTGGAAGCCGTTCGAGAGTAGGATGGGGTAGTCGTTGTACATGGGTAATCATTTAAGTTGTACATGTACAGTAGGTGTAGTAAGACCGAGATTGTTATCGGCATCAGTTTGTGAATACTCGGTACAGTTGAAAGGTGTATGTTGTTGTTGTTTTAATGAAAAGGATAGTAATGTGTAGTCGCTCGGGAATCTAGTCCATCAGACCGGTACAATGTATATGTATTAGCCTTGTTAGCCACGTGGGATTCTGTCAAGCTTTAAGCATATGTGTTTCAAAGAATCAACATCCAACTTCCAATCCTGCACTTTCTCTTGATGGATATAGGTAGGGGTTTCTTTGTCTTTCCCATTTCCTATGGTAATTTTCCCACTAATCTGTTCCAACTGCGGTGTGTTCACCCATTCCTCTGAGACCTGCCCGCAACCAAAAGCAAAAGATTTGTGGGAAACACCTAACAGAATGTGGTTGGGCACAGACCGATATGTTTCCAGGTCTAGATCAAGGGTCTATTATCCCTCTCATGATGCAAGGGTTTTCCCTTCACCTACGAGAGGAAATCCTATGTCCCTCAGCACTGCGCAAGCTTATGCTACAACAGAGACCAAGAGGCGAGGTACAAATTTAGGAATAATGGGTAATGTTGGGTTCTACAACAAGGTTTAAGCTTCAGGGAGTGGCTCTAGGAAGAGGGAGATGGAAGACTTGCTCATCGCTGCATCTGGGAAGGAATTCTAAAACCTGTGCTTGTTGGAGGCTAAAAGGAAGGGGAAAGAGAGGAAGATCGACAACATAGAGGGTAATAATGCAGAAGGGGACGATTATGACATGGGAGGGGTTGAGATTGGTGGGGAGAAAGGAAAGTTGATCATCAGTTTCAAGGGAGAAAAACATAGGGATGATCACCTCATGCGCTCTAGTGGCCTTTAAGTCCTGTTTTCTTATAGTTTTAAGTGGGTTTAGGTAATATTAATCTGTTAGTATGCTATGTTAGTGGTCTCATGATTGATGTTGGGGAGTGGTTTTTGTTTCGCTCAGTGAATATTTTGCTATAAGAAACGTAAAGTTCTCTTGGACTTTTGGGTGTGATAGAACTGGTATTATTTCATGACTCTTCGATGGAGTCCTTGACCTTTTGGTTGTAACCCTTCATCTTATTGCAATTAAGGTATTGAAAACACAAAGAGCATAATGTTTTTTGACAATTCTAAGGAGATCTGAGAATAGTTATGTGAATGTCTCGAAGAAAAGAATCTGACTACTATTCACATTTTAAAACAAGATCTTGGTGATCTGTAATAAGGGGATATGCGATCACCACCTACTTTATGAAAGTAAAGAAACTCTGGTGTGAATTTGCCCCAGCCTTTGTCGGGTTGTTCTTACGACACTAAAATGATTTTAAGGAAACAACAAGGGTGATAAGAAGGGATGTCAAATTTGACCCGAACCCAAAACCCTATCTAAAATTGACCCGTAAAAAAGTGTGTTTAGATTAAGATTTTTGACCCGAAAAGGTTTTTAGGTCGGGTTTGGGTTGGGCCATTAAAACCCGCTTTAGGTTTGAGTTGAATTCGCTAACCCATAACTAGAAAAAAAATTAGATATAGAAATATGTAACATTTACTATTTATCTTAGTGCTTAGTGATTATTTTATGACTAAACTAAACATTTAATCAATAACTTATGATTAAATGTAGTACATAATAATTAATTAATATTGAAATATTATATTTATTCATTAAATAATCCAAAATAAAATAAAAATTGAAAAAAATGGGTTGGGTTTGAGTCAACCCGCTCCGGGTTTGGGTTGAAAAATGTAACTCGCTTTGGATTCAGTTCGGGTTTGGGTTGAAAAATATAATCCGCTCCAGATTCAGGTTGGGTTGGGGTTGACCTAAACTATTTTTTGGGCTGACGTTGAGTTCATGCCGACCTATAATCTGATTTTGACACCCCTGGAGTTAAGTTTAAGATCTTGTATTCCCTTGAGGTCAAATATTAGCTATGAAGGATATTACAAGTATTAATACAGCTTTGTTGCTCCAAATCTAAGAAAAAGAACAAAGGTAAAGTGTCACGAGACCTAGGAATGAACCAATGTCCTTCTACGGCACGGATTCAAACATTGAACCCAATACAATGAAAGGTTTTAGGAGTTTAAGGGGTACCAAACAATGAAAACAAGAAGACCATATGTACTTTCAACAAGAAAATAGGCAACCGTGCAGAAGAGTACTACCAAAGGAAGAAATGCACACAGTGTAAAAGTGTTGGGCATTTAGCCGCGGACTGCTACCAACTTCATTAACGGGATAAATTGTTGAGTTGTAAGAAAAAGGGCGTAGAAGGAACAGTTAGAGAAGATAATCAGGTAAATGATGAGATACAATCGCCCAAGCCTCACCCAAGATCATATTACAAAATCTTCAATTATCAATTGCACTAATGTTAGTATAAGGAAAGACAACAATTGAAACTACAATTTCTCAAGCATAGAACACTAGTAGAAAAAAGTATATTTTGGCGGTTTAAAAGGGTTTATTTTGGCAGTTATGGCCTCCCGAAATGGAGACCGGCGAAATAGAACCCCCACCGAAATCACAAATTTAAGCGACCCTATTTTAGTGGTTTTCAGCTAGCAACTGCCAAAATAGACGACCGACCCATATGGGTTGGTCTTTTTGGGTCGGACAAAACCTGATAGTTTGGGGACTAGACAACTGACCCATATGAGTTGCTCCGTTTAGGTTGGACAAAACCCCAGAGTTTGGGGCTAGGCGATCGACCCATATGGGTCGGCCCATTTGAGTTGGACTTCCTATTTTAGTTGTTCCTACCCAAGAACTACCGAAATAAGTCTGCTTTGTTTTCACTCAGGCATCTTATTTCAACGGTTCTTAGCGAGGAACCGCATAAATAGGCCATTTTTTTTTGTTTTTCCGTTCTAGCTTATAAATGCACCATAATACAGCACATCATCAACCAAACCTGTATATTAGTTCAACAATGCTGCCACCACAGTGAGGCACCTCATAATCACAAACCCATAAAGCGGCCAATATCATCGGTGCGACACAATATTGACAAGAAACAAGAAAGTTACATAATGTAATTCATCAAAATGTCCTTAATACACTTCAACACGTTCCACTTCAATACACTTAAATACATTTCAATTGCAATGAATTACAACTGCAATACAAATCTAGTCAATATAAAGTCATGATCAACTTAGTACGTTCGTGGAGATGATTTTGACCATTCCTCGAGCACCTCAGTTATGTGATAATCTTCATATTGTCCACCGCCTACTGATTGCTCAAATGCCTTGAAGGAAAGAAAGGAACATTAATGACAAACTACACGTCCAACAAAAGATAAAAATACAACACTTTCAAAGAATGCTATATACCTTGGTTAATGAGTTTTTTTGGAAAAAGCGTTGACACTGCTACTAAGTGTAACACCCCTATAAATAAAACACAGCGTAAAATAAACTAAAGGTGCTACAGACCATCGCTCGCAAACCCCGTAACCAACCTCACCAATTACAACCATTACAATTAACTAATTACGGTCTGAACTTCGAAAAACTACATAAACATAACCATAATAAAATACATTCACTCTCCATAAACCTAATCCCATCCCAATCACTCATGCTCTTTGTGGCCACCTGTAAATCAATTTGTACCTGCAAGATGAAACCAAGCAGCCCACCCCGAGAGGGGTGAGTCAGTTCCCTGGAATGGAACTGGTACTATTCTCCAAAAACAAACTTATAAAAAATAACTCTTCAAAATAAACAGTAACTTGAAATTAAACTCTTGAAAGTAAAACAGGGAAACAAGGCACTTTAAAATCATCAAGCCAAAGATAACAAGTTAAGGATAAAGATAAATAATAGGAAGGTAAAGTTAGTGAAACAAAACCACACCATGTGTTAGTGAACATCCAATGCCTTAGTTAAACCCAATTCCCGTTAGGAGTAGAAAGACTCAGATAGTCACAAAGGACTAGGAATGAAAAGATAGATCCAAGAACCAATAACTCAAGAATGGAATAATTCAACTGGGAGAGATGGCCCCCACCGCCAAGTATGTCCTTTTAGGACAGGGGATATACAGCCCCTCACTGTCTACACAACGTCCTCTTAGGACAAGGGATATACAGCCCTTTACTGTTAAATATAAATGTCCGTATGGACGAGGGATATACAGCCCCCTGCTGTCAAATATTAATGTCCGTATGGACGAGGGATATACAGCCCCCTGCTGTCAAATATAAATGCCCCTATGGGCGAGGGATATACAGCCCCCTGCTGTTACCATTGAAGACGCACGCACGTCGAAACCTCAAGAACCAGCTCATGGATGAAACGATATCCAGAGTCAAGAAGAATTTACCAAAGTTGACCTTTTCCAAATTCCCACTAGACCACTAACTACCCAGAGCAATACCAAAACACTCAGTCCTACAGAGTGCAGAAGCGTAAACCCTAAGCAGCCAATGTCTAACGGGGCACCAAATAGAAGAAACCATACCCATGTAAGTTTCATATCCAAGGCTAAGTTAGTCACACAAGCTGAGTTAGACACACAACCATTTCCTTTTAGAAATTCCTCTTAAACTCAGTTAGCGTTTTTCAAAAACGTCTCATAAGTCAATCAGCAAAAGTATCGGAGTACGAGAAATCGTACTTGGTCAACGCTGTAGCAGTTCTAGTAAACTTGTGCAAACATTCAACAATTCTCTGAGGAACACTGAAGATAATTTACTATCAATAACCTGTACCCTAAGTTAAACTTAAATAAATTTCTCTCTCTTATTTCCAAATCTCAATTATCTTATAAGCCCTCGCTTAAATGTTATGTATAACCTTTGACTTATCAGTTAGAAGGTTGTATAGCCCAAGGTTGTAGGATCAAGGAATGTATTTTATTAACACCTGCTAACTGTCCACTCCTATCCACTTAATTCATATTTAACCACAATCCTCACAATCAAAACTTTTGAGACCTTTATATCATAAATGTGTTTATATTATATAATTAAATCTAAGAATTTCAATAATAATAATCTTAAGCTCAATACCTTTATTCTTAATTTAAAATAAACATTGTATTATGACCTACGATGGACTCATCTCAGAATACTATACTATTATCTCACAATGTAAAGATTATGTATTCAAACAATATCTACTAGATAACCCATTATGATTAAGTCTTTCCCTTAACTTAATTAAGATCTACATCTTGTATATTGGAATCATAATGTTGTAGACGCGTTTTATTATAACTTAATTGAACTGCTAAACTCAATTATCTCATCTTTAGTTCAGAATGACTTTTAATTACAACCATCTAATAACTTGTCATAAGATATTAAATTGCTTCTCATCCTGAATAACTATACTATAGTTAACTTAGATTTAACGAATTAATCTTACATTTAGTATTCACAAGGTATATTATATGTTTTATTATTACCTACACAATAGGGTGTTTAGTATAACCTTTTATGTATCCTTACTTACATTTAATCTCCTAAATATTTTATTTTTACACACATACCTCTATAGACTATGTATAATCCTTTTGTACTAAACTTCATTAAACTTAAGCTTAAATACGTTTTAAACTGTTTTACAAAACCTAAGGTTTCAAAGGAATAACTTAATAAATTAATTTCCTTTATAGTATTTAGGATGGACAATGTATCTACATAGAGTAGAATTTACCAGAGAATTAAATTCTGGTTCATAAGTGAAATTGTTAATTATTTAATAAGATAATCTATTATGAAAATTCTCATATTTTATTCAAATACATATCATTATTTCCCATTACCGTAAAGTATATCAATATAATATCTTATGCAACTTATTTACAAACCTTCTATAAATTCTAACCACTAAATACCTCACTTAATTGTAAACTCACATCCTAAGTATTGGTAACAAACGTTATAAATGTATTTCATATGGCTTATCTAATGCCAAGAAACTTAAGGATTATTATTTAGATAAATTTCAAATCATAGTTTAATATAGTTTTTAAAACATTAAGTTATATTTCAATACCATAAATGTTAAGAAATGATTAAATCTAGACTTACTATTCCACCCCATTTAGATGTAAAAGTATTTTATTTATTTTATTATTGTTTTTATATTAAGAACATTTAGATGTAAACGTATTACATTTGTTTATCATTAATTATATATAATATCTATTTGTGTAACATTTTATGAAATCTAATCACAATTTTTCCTAAGTTTTAACTTATTAATTACTTAATCCCAATTTTAGATTTACATTCTGGTCATTGACAAATAATACTATACATGTATTTTAATACGGTTTATATATAAACCTTGGAAATTCAAAGGTAACTCTTTAAGCCTAATTTAATACCACCTCATATAATATTCTTCTATTAGTATTTAGAGGTTTAGTTTAACTTATTAATTCCTTCGTATTATATTTCCTATAAGGTATTTAATTTCTTTTATTTATGTTTAATGTGTATATATTTATATATAGTAGGATTTATTCAAGACATTCTTTATGTAGTTTTATTGCATTTAATTATTTATATTAACTTTTACACATATCTACATCCAAAATATGGTTTATAAATAAAGTATTTTCCTTAGTTCTATTAAGTATATTAACTACCATATTATATCATTAATATAAACGTAGATTAATTTAGTTCCTTGATTTAACCTAAGTTACTATTTTATTTCTATTATATATATGTCTATATATATATATATATATATATTTACTTCACTTAAAAGTTTATACCCAAAAATACTTATTAACATTCTGTATTAAATGTTAGTTTAGTCTTATTATATTTTCCCCAACCTATAAAGTTTATTAATCATCTATACTTTAATTTTTGGTTACATTAAAACCTTATATTATAGGTTATTCTTATGAAAAACTCATAAACACAATTTTTAAAACCTTTTACCATTGCCCAAAAATTCCCAAATTTAATATACAGTAACTATAACATTTTAGACATATTATAAAATTTTTATTTCATAAAAATATCTTTTTAATTTAGTCAAATAATTCCAGAAAACACGTAACTTGCAAAATTCTTAACTTACGTTTAAAAACTCCAAAACCATATTAATTTACATCAAAATAAACTAGATTAAATAAGGAATCTATGGTTAAAATTCAAGTCAAAACACATTCGGGAAGGTATTTAAATTAACTCAGCAAGTTAGTGCTATTTACTGAAATTTATAGAAACTTATAACATTTTTTAATTACCCGATCTAATCTCGGCCGTCCAATCTTTTAAAGCGAGATCGGACGGCCCCTGAACGCTGAGTTCATCAGCGAAAGCTAAACCAAACCCGAGTACTAAATCCTCATTATCTCCTAATCTACAGAAATCGAGTGATTCTTGTTTCTATGGTTTCGAAATCAAATTTCGGTTCTAATGACACCAATTTCCCCAATTATAATGCAGTATTCATCGGGTTTTGATTTCTGTTTCGAAGCTAGGGTTCTTAATGGTTTCCGAATTCAATTCTCTCCAATTCCCTCAATCTAAAGCGTAATTAATGCAATTAAATCATGGTTTTGACCGATAATGTAACATAGTTTAGCATGGTTGAAGGAATTTGAAGGAAACTTACCGGAGTTGTGCGAATTGAGTGAATTCGAATTCGAAAATCTGGAAAAGTTCGAACTTTCGAGCAGTTCACGAGACCGACTTTAGGATCTAACTAGCAGCACAGATTGAGTTAGGCTATGTGTAAGGGCTTAATCGGAAGAGTAAACTTACCTCTACATATTGATAACAAGAACTAATCCTAACTCGCAACACACAGAAAGAAATCGAGGCTAGAAGTTGCGAGTTTACCTTGCGTTTTCTGGAAAGAAAACTACGATTTATGTGGTGGTGAAACCGAGACTTTAGACACCTTATTCTTCCAATCGGTTGAGAATTGTCTTAGACCATCAACATGAACGTTTTAGAGGGATTAGAGCTCTTCGAAATGAGCTAAAGAACATGAAATTTGGATGAGAAACGAAGAAGTTATGGCTAGACGAAGTTACCTGATTCGAAGAAAAAAAATTGGAAACTGCAGTTACGGTTTTGCAGGGTGGCTACTTTGATTCAATTTTCCGGTTGATTTAGGATGTGTTAGGGTTAGTGTGAGTTATGGTTGTTTAGAGGAAATGTAGGAGAAGGCAACAAAGAAGACGGCACTAAAAATTCCATAAGATGAGAAAGTTATGAAGGTCACAAGATAGGGCAAAACGGTTTCTGTTACCGAGATTATAGGAGATAAAATTCGTCTAAGTGCTGGGGCGCGAATCCCGAGGCGCGCGCTGACTCAGCAGACATGCCACGTCAGCCCTTTTTTTTCCAAATTTTGGCTCTAAACTTCATTTGATCATAATTTTGGCTAGGATGATCCGTTTTTGACGTTCTTTTTATCGATCTTCATGGTTTTCCATAACCTATTTATTGGTATAGGTTTCATGGCCTGGTTTGACCATTCTCAAAAAGTCAACCCTAGCAAGGCTTAAAAGGCTTTAGGGTTTCTAGAATTTTATATTGACTTTTATGTTTCAAAGCAATGTTCCAACACTTCCTAAAATCTTTATAATATAGTTGGAGTGTTTATAAATTTTCCCAAGATTTATTGACTTATAAATCTTATTATTAAATTCATAATACTATATAATAATATATAATAATTAAATATTAAATTGTATTCCTTAGAGTTAAATAGGAGGAATCCCCTAAATTAATTTCCATAATTCCATATAATATTAATACTCATAATTCCATACAATAATTTAATATTCATAATTCCTTATACTAATTTAATATTCATAATTCCATATAATAATTTAATGCTTTATAGTATTATTAAAGGTTTAATAAAAGGAATCCCCTAAATTAATTTAAATTAATTTAGGGGTATTTCACTAAGTCATGCATACACCTTTTTATCCACATTCTGAACCTCCAGGCTGCACTGGACACTATACATAAACACATATACGTTCCCAGTCATACTTGTAGGTCTATTATCAATATGTTAACTATTATTGAAAATATTACACAAATTAAGTAAGAATACCATCACTAGGGTCCACAAGATGTTCTTCACTTTCCTTTTCATTGAAAAAAATGTAGCTTTCAAGGCACTATACCTAACAATCAGTTTGAAATGTGTTAAGTCAAGTTTCTTATTGAGTGATAAGTCCAGAACTGTCCCGGAATCCATAGGTTGGGCGGAGGGAGATTGAGTGAATTTCTAGTGTGTAAATTCTCAATCGAAAAGGAGTTTCCAATTTGTGATTATTGATAAGTGGAAAACATATAGACTTTTTCAGGTTTAATCACCTTGTTAATTGCAGTATTTTTAGTAATGTTTCTCACTTATCTTGGGTTTTTCCTATATTTATGTTGCTATATTAACTGATGTATCATATGTGTTAAAATGTAGGAAAAATACCAATTAAACACTTATATTATCAAAAGGATTAAAGAAGGTCACGTGAGAAGGCGCAAGAGGCTTGCAACCGCCACATAGGAGGTGGACGACACAGAGAAGGCAACCGCCCCCTATTGGGCGGACAACACTAATAATGCAACCGCTTGATAACGAGCGGACAAGAGAAGGAAATAGAGACAGAGGAGACCGCCTCATACGAGGCGGACAACACAAGGGCGACCGCCCCTTATTGGGCGGACGTGACAGAGAGAAAACTGAGAGTGTACCGCTTGATAAACAGGCGGACAAGATAGAGGAGACCGCCACTTATCTAGCGGACACGTGTAAATGGGCTTATCTTCTACGCCGACTCGCTCTGCAACTTGAGACGGCGCCTACCAGAAAACACTCACGCGTATGTTCCTGTCCCCTGCAATAAATGAAGCAATCAGTGAGGCTGCAATCAACGAGCTCAATCAATGAGCTGCTGCTATGCTTCTTCTCCTTCCTCTATAAATACAACGCTCAAACACCTTCTCCAGTGTCCTTCCAGAGGTTCCGTCCGTGGTTCCTCCTGGAGTTCCAATTCACACCATCATTCCATCTTCATACCACTACACTTCCACCCACTCGTTCATTTTCATTTCTAATCTCCCGCTTCTCCATTTGTTTTCTTTTCATCTCATTAATCTCACCTCTAGTCTCACGTATTTAAATAGAAGACCAAACTATTTAATATGTTAGGTTAGAGTTCGTATGCTTTGCGAATGATTATTATGTTCTGTATTAATTATGCAATGTTTTTACTGGTTTTAATTTAATGAAGTTTGTTATGCTTAAAGCTCATCTCTCGCCTTTTTAATAAATGTCATGAGTTTATTAAATTGCTTGCTAAGTCTATTTTGATCAGACCAGGTGATAAATAGATAGGTTGATTAAGCCGTAAATCTAGAGAAAGCTCTATTATGATTTAATGAGTTAGTATTTTCAGATGCAATTATATTTCCTCGAACTTAATGTCCGTTTACATAAGAGTGCTCGAACCTTGATTAGACCGAGCATTTCTGGTAAACGAGTTCTTATGAGGCTATGACTTAGTCCTTAAGATAATTAAAGGAATTTTGCCAGACAATTATAATTAAACCAGTAGGAATAGCATGAAAGAGCAGATAATATTAATCTGAACCAGAGTCCCGTTTAGTTTATCTGTTAATTTAGTTTATTTTATCTTTCCTTTTATTTATAAAAACAAGTCAATTAATCCCCCCTCCTGTGACACGCTTAGGTACTATAATATGTACATTAGTCCCGTGGTTCGATATCCGGTCGCTTACATTTTCACTATACTACTGCGACCGGGATTTGTTTGCAGCCCGACGTTTATTTTGAGTTTTAATTTCTTTTCTTTTAATTTTACACCAGTTTAACCACTCAGATTATTACGTCTGCAATTATTGTATCTCTATTTAAACTACTAAATTTGTTTGACTCAATGACACATCCACGACCGGTTGAGGACATATCCGGAGCACTAGCTAGTTTCAATTGGTTGCTGAGCATGTCTCTTCTAGAAAGTTAACTACTTTGGAAGAGGATTAATGTCTCACTCAACCCTACTAGCATCAGAAGAAGGGTTAGCTCCAAACCGACCTCTACTCTTCAATGGAGAAAACTATACTTACTGGAGAAACAAAATGGAATTTCACATCAAGTCTGACGATACTAGATTTTGAGGGTAGTAACACAAGGAGAACACACTTTTCAAGATTCTCAAGGATTAAATATATTTGTCGACAACATGACAGGTGATCAGATCAAAAGGTTAGCATTCAATGCATGAGCTATAAGAATCCTTCACTGTGCATTACTACCTGAGCAATATTCCAAGATATCCTCTACTAAGACTATCAAAGAATTATGGGAAACATTGGAAGTCACCTATGAAGGTAATGATGAAATTAAGAAAACCCGCATTGAGCTTTTACTTACTCACAGGGAGCTATTTAAGAAAGAAGAAAAGGAAAGTATTTCTGAAATGCATACTAGGTTCACCAAGCTAATCAATTAGATGCTTATGCTTGGTTGTACTATCTCAAATGAAGATTAGATTAGGAAATTCCTCAGATCACTTCCTTCTTCCTTTGATAGCAAAGTCAATGTTATGCAAGAAGTTGTGATCTCTCAAAGATTTCTCTGGCTGACATACTCAGATCAGTTATGGCATTTGAACTCAAGCCACAACAAAGAAACTCTGAAAGCATAAAAAGGGAAAAAGGCAAGGGTATAGCCCTCCAAGTAGCTAAATAAATCTAGATTAGAAGAAGATGATGAAATGGTCTTGTATGCCAAAAGGTATTTCAGGAAATTCTTTAAAAAACAATATGAAAAGAGGAAAAGACTCCAAGGAATCTGATGATCACCAAAAGAGAAGCAATGATAAAAAAATTTGATGCTCAAAATGAGGACATCATATCAAGGACTGTCCACAATGACACCGAGAAGACACAATCGAGTCAGGAGACCTGTCCGAAAGCCCCTCAATGGGAAATCAAAGAAAGAAGCCTTGATTGTTGCGTGGGGAGACTTGGAGCTTAGTGATGACAACACAGACAGCAACAAATCAAGAGATAAAAAGGCTCATCTTTGCATTAAGAACATATGCTTAATGGCTCGAGAATGGGAGACATTAGAATCTGTAGAAGAAGGGAATCTAACTGAGGTAAATTATTCTCACCTTAGAAGGAAGATTCAGAAAACTGAACTTCTAAGGCTTAGAAAATTCTCTCTTATATTGGTTGATCAATTAGAAGAAATTAAAACTGAAAATAAGGAGACTTAGGTTATAAGTAGACCTAGAACCCGATCATATCCTAGTCAAACCGAATCAATATAGGATGGTGGTTCAAAAACCGAGGCTCACAGGACTGCAACTGCAGGTGGTGAGGATGAAGGAGACTGAGTAGTTTCACATTCCTACTCATTCTATAACACCTGCCCCTCTGTATTCACTCCTCAGATTCAAAAACTCTACTCTTCCCATTCCTCATATTGACTGCTTTTATCGTCAACTCTAACTGAAGATTAAACTTTTCTTTCTCATAATTAGTAAGTGATAAGTGCTAAATATATCTATTTTTTAGCTATATTTCATTTTATATTTGCAATAATTCATGTTATATATATTTCTCACTTATCATGTGTTTTTCCTTATATTTATGTTCAGATGTGAACTGATTCATTTTATGTGTCAAATGAGGAAAAAGTCTTGGAATTTCTTAGTTTATCTCATGAGCCTTTCAACGCAAAAACGGAGAGCAAATTGGAGCTAAAACGAAGAATCTAGGCCCTGTTCAAGTTGTGTCCAGATGTATGTCCATTTATATCACACATAATCGACTCATTATTATATAATGAATGAAGCATTATTAAATATTGTTCATTCATTATCTAATAATGATTATTCAATCATCACCTTAATAATGGGTTGCATATTATAATGATTACATTAATCAAGGTTAATTGTTCTCTCATAAGTGCACATTCACGTGCACATGTCCATGGGGAGCGGATAGTAAAATGACAAAATAAGTGCCTTTATATACAGGCTTAAATACTTACCATTGGATCTAATCTGATGTTTACGAATGGTTGTGATTAAAACACCCTTTCCACTCCTTCCATAACCCTTTCTTTGTCATTTTCAGTTGCGCTCCAACTCCCCACTCAACTCTACAACGCTCCTTAGAGAGCTCTTCAGATCGAGTTCCCTGGAATAACACAAAATCGATACAGTTTTGTCCCAAAATTGATACAAGCTAGCTTATCCCTGAACATTTTATTAACGCCCTTGAGAACAAGAAAACTCCTCTCATCCATCGATTATCTTCAACCCAATAAACACAAGAACTCTACAAGGGTCAACAACTTTTTCACCCGCTCCTGTCTGATTTTCATATGCCTAAACATTCAATTCACCTCTTCTTCCAAGGTTTGAAATCCTGAAAGCTAAAAAAAGTAAAATCCAGCAACACCACCCGCAATAAAGTCTCGACTCCACTGAAAACCACCACCACTACACTGTCACTTGAAATTATCACCCCACAGAGCTCATCAATTCACTGTGAAGCAATTGGTTAACCCTAGATACTATTGTTATTCGAGAGTAAAGCAATCAGCCATTTGGTAAGTCTAAAAATCGTCGCAATCCGTCTTTTTTAGGCTTTTGAACTTTGTATTTCATGCATTATTTATGTTTCTAGCTCCGTTCCTCATGACTCTTCATTCACTCGCATTCAATGGTTAAGTTACTGGTGTAATGTTCTGATTAGTTGAAGTTGTTAATTGGTTGGGTCTACATGACTTCTACTTGAATAACATATGTATTAATTTGATTATTCTGAGGACCACTTATGGGTAAATTCACTGATTTTTTTAATGTTTGCAATTAGTTATAATTTGCTCATTATCTAGCCTCACAGAATATCATTCTTGTTTGACTTGTGTATTTACATGGTTTGTTTGTAAATAGTTGTATCAAAGCTAATATAATTTTCTGGTTGTTTGTGGTTTGAGTGGATAATGTGAAGACTATGTAATTCAATCTTTATATTTTCATAAACCTTGAACATGTAATTCATATTTTGTTAACCTGAGACTTGTATTTTGTTAACCTGTCATTCTCATTTGGTTATCCTGTCATTCTCATTTGGTTAACCTGGGACTTGTATTTTGTTAACCAAATGAGATAACCTGTCATTCATATTTCATTAACCTGGCATTCATATTTCGTTAACCTGGGACTTGTATTTGGTTAACCTGTCACTCTCATTTGGTTGACCTGTAATTCATATTTCATTAACCTGTCATTCATATTTCGTTAATCTGTCATTCATATTCCGTTAACCTGTCATTCATATGTTGTTAACCTAGGACTTGTATTTGGTTAACCTGTCATTCTCATTTGGTTAACCTGTCATTTATATTTGATCAACTTGTCATTCTTATTTGGTTACTGTCATTCTCATTTTCCTTACATTTGGTTAATTTTTATCCGTGATTGGTTGATTTCTGGTTATTAAACAGCATTGTAACTTGAGTCACAAAATAAAACTAATTTGATCTACAAAGAAAGGTAGTATGAGTGCATGTCAAGACAATCAAGAAAATTTCAAACTATTTATCTCACAATAATGAATTATATGTAATGGTTTAATGAAATGAATAAATGTTGAATTTTTAGCTAACTAAATTTAATTTTTTTATAGGTCAAACCAGAAAGTAAAAGATGCAGATGCATGGTAAAAAGAATGAAATATCTGAAAAATTGGCTAAAGACCCCAGACAAATAGAAAAGAAATGGAATGAACAATGTGGGGTTTGGGGCATTCTTAGGGCTGCCCAAAAATGTGCACATACTACAAGAATTAGGCATCTGGTTATACAAAATTTTTGATAATAATGAATCAGCATTGGGGTTGGATAGAAATAGATGGCTTAGGGTGACAACCGATGATGTGATAGATTTTATGGGCTGCCTCGAGGAAATATAAGGATAGAAAAACAAACAGAGAGGAAAGAAGATGTTGTGAAGTGCAAATAACAAGTTAAAAGGTTAGCCGGTGAGTTGGGAATTAAAGTAACACAGCATGCACATGTAAAGATTGAAGAGTTGATGGATAAAATCTCAAAGTGCAAAGATGTAGCGATCTTTTCCAAGCTCTTCATACTGATTGTGATTGGTTCTCTCTGCTGAAGCCAAATTCTAGTTATAGAGTTGATCTTAGCATCTTTACTTTTACACTAAGAAGCATGGAAACAGTGGCTGAATTTGATTGGTGCCAGTTTGTGTATGCGCTCTTATTCAAGCATTTGGAAGTATTGACAAAAAACATGGTTTAAAGGAGATGCTTACCTTTTATAGGTACGTAAAATAAATAGTTAATTTATTATATAGATTCATTCAGATTTAGGATTCTAAACATGTTGTATTTCAAAAATAAAAATGGTTAACCTATTATGTTTTATTTGGTTAACCTGTTATGTTTTATTTGGTTAACCTGTTATATTGTAAATGGTTATCCTGATGTGTTCTGAATGATTAACCTGATACATTCTGAATGGTTAACCTGTTAAAGTAATACAGACCCATGTAATGGACAACTTTGCGTGTGATGGAGATAACAACATATGTTTGAAGAAGCCAACATGTACATTATGGACTAGTTCAATGATTGGAAAAAAATACAAATGGCTTGAATTGAAAGGATTGTCAAAGGCATTACTATTAACAAAGGTTGAAGAAGACCAAAATCAAGAAGCAGGGGATGAAAGCTGATAAGTGCAAAACATATAGACTTTTTAGGGTTTAATCATCTTATTAATTGCAGTATTTTTAGTAATGTTTCGCACTATCTAGGGTTTTTCCTATAATTATGTTGTTATATTAACTAATGTATTATATGTGTTAAAATGTAGGAGAAATACCAATTAAACAAAACATTATAAAGGATTAAAAGAGGAACCGCCAATAACAAGGCGGACGAGACACAGGAGGAGAAACAAGAGGCGACCGCCTCCTTAAGAGGCGGACAACTCTAATGCAACCGCGAGGCGGTTGAGATAGAGAGTACCGCCACTTAAGAGGCGGACAACTCAGACGCAACCGCGAGGCGGTTGAGACAGAGATGACCGCCACTTAAGAGGCGGACAACTCTAATGTAACCGCGAGGCGGACAAGAAGAGAGAAGACCGCGAGGCGGACACAACAGAGGAGACCGCTCCTTATCTAGCGGACACGGCTAAGTGTCCAGAAAAATAACGGGTTATCTTCTAGCCGACTCGTTCTGCAACTTGAGAAGGCGCCTACCAGAAATCACGCCCGCGTTTCAGCTTTGTCCCCTGCGCAATCAATAGCTGCAATCAATGGGGAGCTGCAATCATCGAGCTCAATCAGTGAGCTAATGAGCTGCTGCTGTTCTTCTTCTTCTATAAATATGAGCTTCATTCCTCCTTACTGAGTGTCCTTCCGGAGGCTCCTTCCGTGGTTCCTCTGGAGTTCCAACTCACGCACCATCTCATTTCTCTCCTCCCGCCTTCTCCATTTTATTTATTTTACAGTCCACTAAATCCACCTCTAGCCTACATACACAAACTAGCAGAGTGAGACGGAGTGATTACGGATCATTTCTATTACTCTCGTCTCTATCTATCTTTTTAATATGTTAGACTAGTTTACATACGCTTTGGGAATGATTATTATATTCTGTATTAATTATGCAATGTTTTTACTGGTTTTAATTTAATGAAGTTTGTTACGCTTAAAGCTCATCTCTCGCCTTTTTAATAAATGTCATGAGTTTATTAAATTGCTTGCTAAGTCTATTTTGATCAGACCAGGTGATAAATAGATAGGTTGATTAAGCCGTAAATTTGGAGAAAGCTCTATTATGATTTAATGAGTTAGTATTTTCAGATGCAATTATATTTCCTGGAATTTAATGTCCGTTTACATAAGAGTGCTCGAACCTTGATTAGACCGAGCATTTCTGGTAAACGAGTTCTTAAGGGTCTATGACTTAGTCCTTAGGATAATTTAAGGAATTTTGCCAAACAATATAATTAGACCAGTAGGAATAGCATGAAGGAGCAGATAATATTAATCTGAACCAGAGTCCCGTTTAGTTTATTTGCTTACTTAGTTAATTTATTAACTGTTTTATTTATATTTAACAAGTCAATTAATCCCCCTCCTGTGACACGCTTAGGTACTATAATATGTACATTAGTCCCGTGGTTCGATATCCGGTCGCTTACATTTCACTATACTACTGCGACCGGGATTTGTTTGCAGCCCGACGTTTATTTTGGGTTTTAATTTCTTTTCTTTAATTTTAATTACACCACTTAAACCACTCACAATATAACGTCTGCAAAAGCAGTGTAGAAAAACTTGAGGAGATAATCAAAACATTAAATTTTAACTTAATGTTGAATACTACAACTATTTGTGTGGTATTTTTTGTGACAGTTGTTGAGGGGACTGCTAACAAGGTTCTTGCAGGGTAAAGAATGTACAAAACAAATAAAAGAATAAAAGAATCCTACAACTCTACTACAGGTAGCAAAAATCCCGGTTGGAATAAAGTGTAAGTAAATTACGACCAAGAGTATCGAGCCCATGGGACTTAATAGAAAATAAGTCCTAATCCTATTAATTGCCTAATCCTATTAATTGCCTAATTCTAACAAGAGGGGGAATGATCATTAATTCAAATTAAAATAACTAATTAATAATCTAACTAAATGGAGTATTTACAATGAACTATCCTTGATTCGGGATAATAATCAACCTAAGAACAAGTATGATCACAAAGTCAAATTGTCAAGTCTCGAATTAACCTAGCATTTGAACGCGCCAGATGTCATGCTGGACATCAGACGCTCGGCACATTCAAGGACTTTGAATTTACCGGACGCCAGACACCCGGCAATGAACCCGACATGACCAAAATGTTAATATTGTTTTCCAGTTTCAGATTCAAAACAAAACACTCACAATCCATTATCCAATCCAGCAAATTTTATGCCAATAAACGAACAAGAAAGTGGAGAGTAAATAGATTAATTCCAAATCTTAGTTATCATCTCCTAATTTGTAGAAGATAAAGGTAAAGATCACTTAGATTTTCTTAACCCATTCTGCCTTTGTTTTGATTAACAAAAGAAGAATTTTGAAGTAAAGGGAATAAGTAGCGAACTTATTCCAATTTGCACAAAGATCAAAAATCTAAGTTTGAAACTTCCAACTTTATTAAATGATCAGAATTGTTTTACAAAGAGAATCATCCCTAACCAAGGATAACCAAGAAGATAAAGGTAAAGATCACTTAGATTTTCTCAACCCATTATGCCTTTGTTTTGATTAAAAAAGAAGAATTTTGAAGTAAAGGGAATAAGTAGCGAACTTATTCCAATTTGCACAAAGATCAAAAATCTTAGTTTCAAACTTGCAACTTTATTAAATGATCAGAATTTTTTTACAAAGAGAATCATCCCTAACCAAGGACAACCAAGAACTCTACTCAACCTTCCATACAATAACAAGAAGAAATATAAGGAGGAAAAGAGAATCAAACTTAGTGAGAATTCCCTCGAACCCGATAGAAGTCTTCTCCTTGTAGGTTGGAAGTGTAGAGCTCTTTGTAGCAATGTGTGATGAAATTGTGGATTGTGGAGGCGTGAATGTGGAATGAAGATGTGTGTTTGATCGTTACGCTCTTGGCACGTGTTCCATGACCTTCTCTTCACCGTGTTCCCTGTTTAAGCACGAAAACCACAAGTAAGGGGAAATCTTCATGTATAACATAAATTAACACATAAGCGAGGGAATTTATCACATAATCTAATAAAATAACAATCAAGTTAAATATATAAATACAGATAAATTTTGCACTTATCAGTTTTTCAAAGGCGGGCGAGGGCTGCGTCAAGGAGACCCTTATTTCCGTACCTTTTACGCCAGTTAGATATGTTCTTCCGTCTTCTTGACCAACTTCCTCTATCTCCTTGCTTCCGCTACCACTCGTCATGTAAATCTCTCCGTTTATCCCATCTTTTCTTGGCCCATGATACCCACTCATTATGTAGAGGTGACCATGACTTTATATCCTTACGCTTAGCATAGCCAACCTCTTCTCGGATGCATCTGGACTCAAACTTAACCCCTCAAAATCAGACTTATTCTTTAGGGGGGTTATCCCTCCTCTAGCTGCATTAATTCTTCAATCCATCGACTTTAACCATGGTTTATTTCCCTTTTCACTACCTTGGAATCTCTATAACCATAGGGAAGCCTAAAACTACCGACTTTTATCCCCTTATCAACAACATCCACTAGACTATCTCCTCTTAGGTCAGTAAATCCAGCTTGTTCACGGTCGGCTTTCCCTCATACAAAGTACCCTCTTTGGTATTGTTGGCTTTTGGGCTTTCTACATTTCCATCCCTAAAATTGTTATCAAAAGCATTATCAAGTGGTTTCGCTCCTTTCTTTTGTCTAGTGAGGCTGATAGTAATACTACTCCGTTAGAGGCTTGGAATACCATCACGGGCACCAAGAAATATGGGGGCCTTAGGCTTAAGGACATCCACAAATTGGAACATGTGCTTCATGCTAAAAACTATCTCCCCTCTATCACCAAAGACCCGGAGCGTCTATGGATCCAGTGGATACACAACTTATACTTGACTAATAACATATAAACGGCTGCAGCTAAAGGAAATGACCCTAGGACCTGGAAATATATTCTTCATGCTAGAGACTAGTGGATCAAACAATGTGGGTCCACTGATGATGCATCATCAATGCTCCTATCATACCCTCCTCATCCTCAAGTCAGCTTGTTTTATAATGATGTTTCTCTTCTCTCTAGGCCATTTATCTAGTACAACATTTATTGGAAACACTAGTGGAAAAATGTTTTTAACCATGGTTATTTTGCTTAATACCACGGTTAGGAACCGTGGTTTATGCTCCCGTCGCATATAGAAAATTGCCTATATACCACGGTTGATAATCGTCGTTTAAAAGTAGTATATACCACGGTTTGCTATGACCGTCGTTTAAGACCGTTTTTGGACGCGGTCCTCAACGATTTTAAACGACGGTTAAGGAGAGAACCGTGGTATAAAGACCTTTTATACGACGGTTAAAGGTCAAAACCGTGGTATATTATCTATAAAATCAACGAATAAACCACAGTTATACATATACTCGTGGTTTATAGTCTATGAAATTTTTTTTCAAAATCGCCGACGATTTAGAAGCGCCGCTTCGCAGATATCAAACAGAGCACAGAAGAGAATGAAGAGGCTAGAACATGTGTGTTCCTTGTTTGCGATTTAGGGTTGCAAAATAATGAGTGAAGAATGGAGGCGTAGTATGTTCCTTGTTCGCGGTGGATTGCAAAATTACCGTGAAGTTGAAGAGAATGAAGAATGGAGGTGTAGGCATGTTCCTTGTTCGCCGGTTATGGTTGCAAAAATTACAGTGAGAATGAGTGAGTGAGGACGAGCATGTTCCTTGTTCACAAGTGTAAGCTGCAAAAATTACCGAAAAACAAGAGAATGAGTGAGGACGAGCATGTTCCTTGTTCGCGATTTAGGGTTGCAAAAATTACCGTGAGCTAGTTGAAGAGAATGAAGAATAGTTGCAGAGCATGTTCGTCGGTTTGGGTTCCAAAATTAGCGTGGGGTTGAAGAGAATGAAGAAGAGTTGCAAAGCATGTTGTCGGTTTGGGTTCCAAAATTACCGTGACATTGAAGAGAATGAAGAAGAAGAGTGCTTCGTCGATATATAAGAGAGAAAGCGCCGCGTTAAATTTCGGCCGAAAATTAAAATTCCCGCCTAGACTATATACCACGGTTGATCAAAAAACCATGGTTTAATATAGTAAGATGTGCAATATAAATGACGGTTGCCCAGGAACCGTGGTATATAGGTACCCTATATACGACGGTTCTCCAAGAACCGTGGTATATTCACTCCGGCATGTACTATATACCACGGTTGCCCTGAAAACCGTGGTATATAACTAACCTATATACGACGGTTCCGGAAAAACCGTGGTATATGCGCTCTGGTAGGCACCTTAAATGACGGTTGCTATTAAAACCGTGGTTTATAAACTTTAAACCACGGTTTTCCATTTAACAGTGGTTTAAACGCCGTCAATAAAAACATTTTTTCTACTAGTGAAAACTTGGGTTACTCTCAAAGATAGACTGAAAACTTGTGATAAGCTCCAATTTTGGGACATTTGTCTTGCTAACAGATGTTGGATCTTTGAACATGCTCAAGAGACTAGCCACCATCTCTTTTTCTAATGCAGGTTTTCTAACAGGATTTGATGGAATATTTACGATCGGCTTGGGAATCCTACCAACAAGATTAGCCTCCGCAGTTGTTCCTATTGTATATCCAGCTACTCAAGAGGCACCAACCGATCGACTTAGTGAAAAGAGCTGCCATCGCAACATAGTCTACTACATATAGATTGAGAGATGCAAGCGAGCCATGGCGAACCAAGCTAGAGATCTCACACTTATTGTTTCAGAAATCAAAGCTGCCACTAAAGCTATCATTTGGACAAAGATGGGTTGCTCCAACAAAGACATTGACTGGTTGGGCAAGGTGCTTTGCTCTTAGAGCCCTATATTGTATGGGAAGTTTTTTGTATATTACTTCCCCCTAATTGCATATATAGTTGGCTCGCTGTCACTTTTGTATATGTTAGAGAAGTTTTTGTATATATCCTCTCTCCTATCCTTTTTGTACATCCTTTGAAGTCCGATATATAAGCCTCCTATGTATCACCTTTTGTAAGAACTTTAATAAATTTGTATATCATTACCTTTTAAAAAAAAATGATATCGTTTCTTTTTATTTTTTGAAGATTGCTAGTTATCTCTATTTCTTTGTTCTGATTTTTCACTATTCTAATCGCAGTCGCTATAATTAGGTTTCATGTCGAGTTAAACTCATGTAAAATTTGATCTAAAAGTATTGTAGGTCGATTTTAACTTGACCTAGACTTGTTGGTCGAGAAGAGTGTAATCTTATCAAGTATGAGATAGATCAATTCCCAATCTTCTTTGATGAAAAGGTGAGAATCATCATCAAAGAAATTGTAGAAATGTGAAGAGCTTTGCAGTTTGGGAGATAGCATAAATTCAGGCAGGAACAAAGCTGATCCAAATAGCTGGATAGCATGTCCATAACCAACACAAAAAGATATGAAGAGATGGGGTTCCTCTGACATAGTCAAAGGCAACACCCCCTTTAAAAAACTAGTAGAGGAGTCATTAACATTGAGAAGGGGGAAAGTTTAGGAAAAGAAAGGTTTGAGAAAAAAACCAGATGATAGTATCATTAAATGCTTTCCTAATATCCACCTTAATCACCGAAGAAATATACACACATTGGTAGTGCTTCATGAGACTAGAGCAAATCTTATTATTAACCGAGATTAGCCGCTCTTAGTGTAGGTTATCTGGCTCTTACCCATGAGAGAGGAAAAAATGTTAGGATTAAAGGTGCAGATTGAGTCAGTCTAAGTTATTTGACTCAGAAGGACTCA
>CM041781.1:13760990-13801660 GCA_023374045.1 Limonium bicolor
TAGTTCATGTGCTGTTATTTTCCAAGGTAGCTAGTACCTAGGTTGCTTGGTATTTCAGGACTCATTAGGTACTTTCCTAGTACAATCCCATAGACTTAACACTAAGAAACATAAGGTTCTAGCTCAGATTTTTATTCTGTTCTCTGCTGTTGTTAAAACAGTCCACACCAGTTTCCTTTTTTTCTTCCCTTCTGACTTCAGTCCTAAAGTATTAGTTGGTTCTCGTCATTGTCTAGATATTTAGTTGGTTCTAGGTTTACAGATAGCTAAGACACACTCCTAGTGTTACTGTAAACAAGGTTTTTCAGAAACAGAAACTCGCCTTTTGTATCTTCCTTCTTTTATTTCAGTGTTGTGCATCAGGTTGAGTTTTAATTCCCTCAAGATGTTCTTTCTCGTACTTAAGTGTGCTAGAAGGTCTTAGATTCGTTAACTCATTACACAAGCCATTTACCCAGAACACAGAACCTTAGGAACTAAAACTGAAGCATTTTAAAACTGATAACCACTGTTGGTTTCTAGAAATCTTGGTTCTATTTTTTTTTTCAGTTTACCTTCATTGCTAGACTACGTAGTTATGTGCCTTACTGGGGTTTTTTTTTTTGTTTTAACTTAGCCCTCACTACCTACACATTCCCTCTGCAAGGTAGATTCACAAAACACGGTTTAATCAGTTGATAACTATACCAGAAACAAACATAGCTGTTGCATCTGATTGTCTGTTTTTTTTTCTTTCACGGTTATTGTATCAGATTGGATTCTTATCTCTCTCAAGTGTTTCCACCCATACTTGAGTGTGTTAGAGTGGGTTTAAGTTCATTGACACACACACAACACAAATCTTTATAAGCCCTCTGTACGCTCTTACACAACACTTAAATCTCAGAAATTGAAAAGAAAAATGACAGACAAATAGGCACTGATGCATGATTCTTTTCTCTTTCATGGTTGTTTCAGTATGTGACTGTTTCTCCTAGTTTGTCTTGCTATCTAATTAAGCGTGCTTCTAAGTTCAATTTTTTTTAAACAACCCACAACAGCATGGTTAGCTACTGCAGTTGTAACAGAGACAAGAGTTATATCAGAAACCTCTGTTTCAGTCTTTTAAGCTGCTAGATGAGTGTCTCTTTTTTTTTGCTTCAATTCTGTACTCAGTTAAAGACAACTCACCACTTATACTTCTTGGTTGTTTTCCTCAGGTTGGTCTTTAGCGCAGGTGAGACTTCCAACTCCTTGGTCACTCGACACCAACTGAGGAATATTGCTCAATGATTAGACTGATAACCCACTGAAACAGACCGTGAAGGGTTGGTTGAAGGTCTACCTGGTTATGTCCCTTTTTTTTTGACACGGAACTGAGCTGATGTCAATGGGACTTGATACACTCTTCTTGGGTTAATTTCTCAGGTGGGGCTAAGCAAGGATTTAGAAGGAAAACGAGTTAGCCTATGAACAAAGCCTTGGCCTTGAAACAGAAGAGGATGAAGAACTGAAATAACACAATTATTCTCTGAACCCATGATCTCACCTTGACAGTTGTTGGGAATGATTTGGTTTCAAGATCTCCTGAAATACCCCAAACCTTGATATGTGGTTTAAATATCAAATTATGGTATGTAAAGGCTAAAAAGTGCCTTAGTAACATCAGTGAACAATTTAAACCATAATAAATGCAATAAAGCATTAAGACACAGTTTGAGCAAAAACATGCTCTAAGCTATGAGTGAACTTGGTTAGGACCCAAAGAGCCTACCAAGACTTGATAACATTTAATTATGATTTAATAAGGCTAAATAAGTCCTTAAGAAACTTTGGTGGACAGTCAAACCAAATAAAACATAAGAAAATACCTTAAAGTCAATATGAGCAAAAATGTGCTCTAAGCTTGGGATGAATGTGTATAAGACCTAATGGTCATACCTATACCTTATTTATATGTTAATGAACATATTAAATCAATTACTAAAGAAAACCAAGCTTGAAAACAAGTTAAAACACAAAATGTGCTTTAAGGAGTCTTAAAGCACGTTTTTGAAAAATTGTCTTGTAAATGAGTTTTGAATGGCTAAATGTCCATCATTACTCTTTAATTAACATGTGTACTATATAGTATCACATTTGGGTGGCCATATTAGTGGGAAATCAAAAATTTCACTTCTATGTGCCTTAGTTTGTGAATAGTAACTTTTATAAGCTAGTTTGTAACATATAATGTTATAAGTAATTAAATGAGTCAATAAAGACTATATTACCCTCATAATTATAAGGGGGCCGGTTTTCTAAGGTGTGGTGACTCACCACTCTCTTGTTATTTTGTGAAGTAAATAAAGATGACTAATATAGTTACTATTTACTTTACATATAAATATCTTCAAAAGTAAGTTCTATCTTCATTCTCCCTTCCTTTCCTTCATTTCCCACGGTTCCAAACACCACCACTAACCTCTCTTCTTCATTCTCTCACGGTTTGCAATAGTACTCACCACCATCTCCTTCTTTGATCTCTTGTAAAATCTAGCTCACTTAACCAAATCAAAAACAAACACCACCATTCTCTTCCCCTCATCAAGCTCTTCATTCCTATCTTCTCAAAATTTGAAGATCACCATTTCGGTGCCATGGAGTTCCACCATTGATGGAGCTTGAGCCCATCTTTTCACATATTCTTGTTCTCCTTTGCTTCAAGGTAAGGAAACTCAAAGAAAATCCATGTTTCCTCCATGTTTTCATGTTGTCCGAAAATTCACCTCACAATGGTGTATTTATCTTGCTTGTTTTAGCTTCATTTGAATCTTCCAAGGGCTAGGAGGAGTCCTCTCTTGATACTTATTCAAGTTCTCTTCCGATTCCAAGGTAAAACAATTACCTTAATGTGTTAAAACAATATGTGTAACTAGGGTTTATAATGAGGTGAAGCATAATGCTTGAATACTCATTCTATTGTTTGTATAATGTTTAATAGTTGCAAAGGGACCAAATGCCCTACCGGTTTTACAAGGAAACAAGAAAGAAATTTGTGAGGAAAAGAGGTAAACAACTATCTCAATGTAGTTTAAATGCCTTAGGAAAATGAGCTTGATTGCTTAATAAAATACCTAAGGAGCCAATGGCAAATGAGCTAGTAAAATGTTCTCAAGGAGACTAGTAAAAGAACATATGTATTGGTGTATGTATTTGCAGGTCAAAGGCATACTTATGTGGGAAATTCAGTGTTTATGGTTTATGTTATTTAAGGGCCTAAGAGCCATGTTATTTAAGGGCCTAAGTGCCAAGCAATTTAAGCTTATGCACTATATTGTGATGTGGTGCTAAATGTGTGAAGTTTGTGTATAAAATGTGTTTGATGGATTTTAGGTGTTCTTGAATGAATTAAGGTGAAAACCTAAGTGGTTGGATGTGAGTATATACAAGCGAAGCTATGGCCAAATTTGGGAAAATGTGTAAGAAGTTCTAAGTGTTTTAAGGAAGTTTTGGTGAACTAGGAAGTGTTAAAAGTGAATGAATGTTTACTTGAGAAGAAAACATGTGTTAAGGTGATTTGGAGTGATGCAAGGATTTAGGTGTTGTCTTGGAAGTACTAGGAATTCAATGTGTGTTTGTGAATGTATTAAAGTCTTGGAGGAGTTGTTTAAGGTTTAGGTAAGGTTGGTGTTCAAGGAACAAGTGATGTTTAGGTATGATGTAAAAAGGAGATTTAGTTAGTAAGAAAAGAAGTCGAGAGGTGATGATAAGGTGTAGAGGAAACACCTTGGCATTGTGGTCATTATAGGTGAAATGCCACCTAGAAATCATAAGGAGAAAACATTGTAAGTGTTAGGAATTTTGTGGAGTTATAAGTAAAGGTTTAAGGAATTAGGAAAAAATAGTTTTGTGAGTGTTTAAGAATATCTTAAGGGTGTGTTTGAAGTGCCAAATGATGTTAGAACACATTAAGAGGCCTTAGGAGAAGTTTGGTGAAGATTTGGCAAAGTTTGGGTAAGTTTAGAAGGCGACCGACCCAGGGGTCCGACCCAGTTTTGGGTCGGTCGAGCCTCTGTTAGATGTTAGGAAAGTGTTCGGTAATGGTCCGACCCAAAAGGGTGGGTCGGACATGGGTCGGTCGGTCAAGTTTCAAAGGAAGAAAATGTTCGCACATGGTCCGACCCAGTCGAGTGAGTCGGACGTGGGTCGGACGGGTATGTTAGTAAGGAAGTAAAAGGGTTCTGTAATGGACCGACCCAGTTGTGGGTCGGACGGTGGGTCGGTCGGACCAAAAACATGGTTTAAGGTTAAGAAATGATATGTGATGATGGGGATTGGTAGGTAATGATGTTATAAGGATGTTAAGGACATGTTGTGGGAGTTTTAATGACACTTAAGTGGGTTAAAAGTTGTATTAAAATGTGAGAGTAAAGCAAGTTAAAAATGTTAAGTTATGTAACTAAGTTAACGGGGAAAAATTAAGCATTGACATTAAATGATCAAGCAAACCCCGATGTTAATGAAAACACGTGTGATGTTGACAGTTGTTCGAGAATTGCTCGAGGAACATAAATGGACAGGATAAGTGGACTCCGGTGACAGGTATGGTTTTCTTGCAACCTGCGTCCTACCGGATTACACCGGCTTGTATGCCAATGTGTTTTTCTGTATGTTTGCCACGTTGTAAGATAAAACATGTAATGAGTTTACAGTAATTCATATACGTGGCGTGTTCAACTCCGATACCATTTAACCTCGGCAGTGTTAACCTTAGTTAACCGAGTCTAGGATCACTTGAGAGTTCGGTATTCGGAGTAAACGACCCGAACCATGGGACGTACTAACCACGGCTATGCGTGTGTTAAATGTGTGTTATGTGTATGTGAATGTAGGGATCTCCCTTGTATGTTTAACCCAGTTGTAACACTGTATGAGTTGTTATGTGACAGACTCCATAGTGGGGTTCTAAGTATTGTCTAAAGTAAGTATGTACTAACAGTAGTGAGGAATCCGGTTTGGCCGGTCGCGCGTTGTTTGGGAGAGGGTATCCTTCCTGGCCTTACCCTTCTCTTTGTTATGGTTGTTTCCCTCACGGGTTATGATCTCCCATTAGCTTACTCCAAAGCTTAGCTATTCTGACTTATGATCGGTTTAGGGGGAACATGTGTTTGTGTGGTGTGTTCGGGCCTCCAAACCCGAACCGCCTTAACTTAAGTTACTCGTCCAACTATTAGGACGGTAATGAGTGTTGTTGTTATTGTATAACGAGCTTATCATGAGACTGGCAACGTTCTCTAGGCTCACCAGTGTATAAACAATGTTTGGGTCGGTTCCTAAGCGAACCATTCCCGTTGTGTTAAGTGTTTGTTGTGATGCAATATCCAGTGTGTAAACAATGTTTGGGTCGGTTCCTAAGCGGACCATTCCCGTTGTGTTATGTGTTTTGTTGTGATGCAATATCCATTGCGGTATTATGTTGTGTACGTGGAATCGTGCAAAGTGTTGTTAGGTGTGGTATGTAGTGTATGTTATATGTTGTATAATGTAGAGTGTGTGGATCATGGATATGATTCCCAGTTTGTGATAAGAGGCGTTTAAGGATAACCCGATTTAAGGGTACGTGTCGTCTATTATGGAAGTAGCTCCATTGGAGGAGAAACACTCTAGGGATGATAAATACCATGGGTGACTTATCAAGTAGGATGTATTATCCGATTGTTGAGCCCATTGAGGCGAAATGTTAAGTGTTGTGTGTTTATTGTTACATGCATGATTTAAATATAATCAACTGCATGTTAAGACGACAATTAGTTGTGCGTGGCCCGGTAGCATGTGGGCTGCGGGATTACCATACCAGCAAAGGTGCTGAGCCCCTTGGGGCCACCCCTTTCTCTTCCTTTCCTATTTCAGGTACGAAGTGCTGGAAGCCGTTCGAGAGTAGGACGGGTAGTCATTGTACATGGGTAAACTTTTAAGTGTATGTATACAGCAGGTGTAGTAAGACCGATATTGTGTCGGCATCAGTTATAATACTCGGTATAGTTAATAAGGTGTATGTTGTTGTTGTTGTTGTTAATGTAAAGGAATAACAATGTATAGTCGCTCGGGAATTTAGCCCATCAGACCGGTACAATGTATATGGATTAGCCTTGTTAGCCACGTGGGTGGCTAACGGCGTGTAACACCAACGAGTTAAGTAATGTGAAGAGGTTTGTATTTCCGCTGCAGTTTATTGTAAGTATGCAAATGTTGGATGGGGTGTTACAAAAAGTGGTATCAGAGCGAAGTATCGCTCTGATGACTGAATTACCGAGCTTAGGAAGTACCGAGTTAGGATTTAAATACTTTGGGTTAAGGGTCGAGTGATAGCGTGAGAGATACGCTAGTTAGGAACTACCAGTGGCTACTGGAAACCCACAATATCCTTCCCACCCTCCACAATCCCTGTATATAACTTGGGGAAACAACGCCAGGGAGATGGAAGTCCTCTCTTACTCGGGGATACCCGATCTGGCTGTTATTAAATACCCTTAGGGTACGGAGAACCTGTCATACGGTAGATCCTGAAAACTGGGAATCCCAGAGACGGTCTCCATCTGAATAATGTTAACCGCATTTCATAGCAATGAATGAAGGATCTTGTGTATTGGAGAATAGAATTTCCGGCAACCTGGGTCGACATGCAGAGCAGTCGAGGATAACCAACTTGCAACGCACCAACCGTGCAACAGGCAAGAAATGGATTAATAACACCCAAGACAAGTGTCTACGGAACCACAGTTGATAAATAAAACACCAACGGTATACCAACCGACAAAAGAACTACAACGTAGTGCCCAACAAGAGACAAGTCTCAGTAACCACGACGAATACGTGGAACGGGCTACAAAGAGGATACAATACTAAGACAAAAGGGGGTCTCCCAGAATGGGAAACACCCTAATTAACGATTATCATGTGAAGACAGTGAAGAATTACCTAGAAGAGTTATTATAAAGACAGTAAGATCAGTGAGGGCCAACGAGGCCACTGATGACAGTATGGGTAAAAACAATACCATAACCAGTATGTGTTAAACCGATAGCCAGTTAGCATGGCGCACTTGCCATAGCAAGTGCTGCTATAACAGGATTGTTCGGGAAATTTATAACCACTACAAGTACTTAGTAAAGTACCAAGAAGTTAAGTGTGAACATTATAACCATGGAAGGGCTTAACAGCCTAACCTCTGTAATTGGAAGTACACCAGTCAGCAAGAAGCTAGACTTGGTTAAGGTAAGAAGATGTTGTGAAACCATGAAAATTTTCTTTAAACCCGAATTTATTCAAACCCTTTTTCCTTCAAAACCAGATTTTCTTTCAAACCAACACTTCTTTCCAACCTTCTTTTAAACCAAACCAGTAAAACCAAGGACAGTTGACGAAGATACAACAATGGGTAAACCTTCCCTCGATTAAGTTCGGGAAGCAGGGAATGAATATTGTCACGGGACAATATAAGGGAGTTGACAACAGAATACTTCACCTAGGCGTGTGACGGACACTACAAGTGTACCAACTGAATTGTGGGACGACCGCACTCCGATAGGAGCATGTGGGCCTGACAGACCTACTTATAGGTTAGTTGGGTAAGTAGCAATGTATCAGTAAGATACCCCATATATGTATACGAGTAGAGTCCGAAACACGGGAAGTAGTCGACTCCGTCTACGGTCAGCAGTATAAATCAAACGAGAGCTAAGGATTACAAGGAATAGTTGAAGTTAAGGAATTCAGTTAAGTTAGCAAGACTAAAAGGATTAGTGAACTCCTTTCAAGGAAATGTTTAAGAGTTAGGAAGTGCGATGGGCACAAATTGTTATGTAAAAACACCACATAGTCTTAAGGATCCTCAGGGATAAACATGATAGCTGAAACGGAGACTCAGCCTATGCATGGCAAGGCAGATGCCTAATGGGGACACATTAATGTGCAAAGAACGGGATGAAACTCCCAGATTGAGTACCTACACTACCAGGAAAGGTTGATCTTCACAGAAGGAGATAATAAACCAGTTAAGAACGCAAACGGCGTGGCTAACAGAATATACCAATAAGTGTGAACTAGATGTAAAGACATAACGTAGCAACACCCAGGAGCAATCCTTGAGGGGTGTTTGGATCGAACATTGATTGGATAAGGCAATGTGACAAAAACACAAGGGTTGAAACTAACACCCAGTTTAGATATAAGTTGTCAGGAGACGGACTGACAAACCTAAGGGGCATCCCACGAAAGGAAACGGAATGCAACGACCTTGTCATGGAGCCCACTACAACCTCTAAACATGTAATGTGATACAGAGAGTACATATGCGTGGACAGCCTACAATGAGCCCAGCTCAAGGCAAATAAGGCTTATAATCCAAAAGCAGGATATATCATATAAATTCGATTGATGGTAGAAGTTTAGGTTGTATAAGCGAATAGAGTGGTAAACGAACCACTGCATCAAGAGTGGGGATACCTCTCGACATTATGACACCGCAGGAGCGGTAGTTATGTGAATCAAGTTCAAGAAATATGTTAAGGATTGACCATGTTATTAATGAAAGAGAGTAATTAGCTTAGTAGTATGTGTATAAGGTGAAACACCGAGCTGAATAATGCCGGCTTGTGACTCGAATGATCGATGCTCAAGGAGCATTCAGTAGTCATCCAAATGAAGGATGAACTATAATGTGAATAATGAAAGTTATGTGTGGAAGTTGAGGTGACAGTAGATACGATATAAGCTGGTGTTATACAGGGAGTAAGAGCACGGTGCGCAACAAGCGACCGTTGTATAAGTGTTGTTGAATGATAATATGGTAGGTCGAACCAGTTACGAGATAAGAGTCTCAGTGAAGGACAGTGTGAATTCCATGGCGAGTCGCATAAGGGATTTACTGTCGAGAGTTTACGCCTCTGCACTCTGTATGACTGAGTGTTTTGGTATTGCACTTGCGCAGTAATGATCGAGTGGGATAGCTAGGAATTGGAGACATGTTAATTATACAGGAATAATGTTATAAAGGCCGATGCATAGGAAATGCAAGGCCGCACCAATAAAAGAGTACTTGTACAAAACCGAATGTGAAGACATGATTAACAGTAAGTGACTACAGTAGCACTAACTACCAAATATCGGTATGGAATATACCCCAAATGTTGTATAGCTGAGAGAGCACTACACACTAGGTAGTAGCTCAATCTCAACCGACAGTAAGTCGGAAGGGAACAAGTCAATCAGTGTGGAATACATAGTGGTATACACAGTAAATTGTTATGAAAGTGTATAACTCACCGAATTCGCTAACGGTAAAAGATACCGTGCGTCGGTTGAGAAACCATTGTTACCAAGATGAAGGTGACAATTGGGGATGTACAATACAGTAAGAATAACAAAAGGGAGCAATTAAGCTCTACAGTTATTAGAGTTTCGCAGCAGAAACTAGTGAACCAGTGATTCAAATGTACAACGTGAATAACGAATATGAGTGGATGGCTAATTATTAACGCCTAGGAGCCTAACAGGCCAGAATCGAAACTAACTAAGAGTTTGAACAACTCCAATGAGAATTCTTGGTTTAGGAACTAAACCACCAATATGGTTAAGATCCTCTAATCAGAATCCATTGTGTAATAGACCGCGTGGAAGTTAAAACACTTCACGACGGCAGAACATTTAAGCCAATGTTTAGTGATTGATTACGTGGGCGTAATCCCTTTTAAGGGGGGTAGAGCGCAAAACCACTTAGTGTATATTACCGTACAAGTGTACGTAGTGTATGTGACTTATATTGTGCATAGCACAAATTATATTATTGTTTTGATGATTGGTGTGTGTGTTACGTAAACATACACATTCATTCATGGTTTAAATTGTGGTAATTGCGCACATCAGATGCGAATACCATTGTGATAAGTGTGTGTGTGTTTGTTAACAGTTGTGTGTGATAGTACAAGTGTGGGGAGTAGAGAAACTCCCGGGGGAACAAAAGCCCCGACAGTGTATAAATGTAAAATCAGGTGTGTTGTATTTTGGATAAAATATATGTGTATATATATACTTTATAGTGATGCATGAAAGGGCATGATACCGACATAGAACCTAGTGAGAATAAGATTCCCTAGGCAACAGGATTAAAAGTGAATGGAGGTAACTGATAGACGGAGTTCTATCCTTGGAGATGTTGTGATCATGACTAGAATGATTCGAAAGATAGAAAATTGGAAATGAGTGACTTACTTGATGCTTGAAAATGAAGTGGGAGGTGGAACTTGATTTGCATGTGATCAAGGGAAGCCGAACACAAATTGGGGTGGAAGGATAGTTCAACACTGATGCTGATCACATCAGGGTTGGATGACTCTTGAAACTCCCTGTAAGTGGTCACGAATAACCACGCTAATAAAAGAAGCAAAGAGCTTAAGTTGGACTTGGAGTTGTGTGTGTTTTCAAAAGGATTTTAAATTGGTATTTATAAAACGTTGATGGATACTTTACGTAATTAAAGTTCTCTTACTTAACCTCACAAAGAAATTTTAAATTTAAGTGATTGTTTTAAACTCCCAAAGGCACGGGGACGGAAGGTGTCCATCGCGACCGGGTTCTGCGGGATCACAGTGTATATCAAGGATATTTTTGATTGCTATACATGCTCTGACATGTTGTGTGGTATGTGTAATGAATGTTGTTTTGACTTGGATTTCCTAAAGTGTATACCATCAAGGCCTATGAGTCTAAATGTGTGGTGTTACATAGACCTATGTGTCTAAAGACTGTTATGTTACCAGGACCTATGTGTCCAAATGTTGTTATGTTACCCAAGACCAGTGAGTCAAAGGGGTTGTTATGTATGTGTAAGTGTTGTTAAGATACCCGGACCATAGAGTCCGAGGTTATCATTTGGATATGTTATGTTATGTGTGGATGTGAATGTGTTGCCCGGACCATCAAGTCCGAGGTTGTGATGTAAAGTGTGTTTGGTTAAGGAAGTTTATTTCCAAGTAATTACTGTGTTCTAATCTAATGATATGTGAAAAATGTGAACTTCGAGGACGAAGTTCTTTTAAGGGGGGTAGATTGAAATACCCCAAACCTTGATATGTGGTTTAAATATCAAATTATGGTATGTAAAGGCTAAAAAGTGCCTTAGTAACATTAGTGAACAATTTAAACCATAATGAATGCAATAAGGCATTAAGACACAGTTTGAGCAAAAAACATGCTCTAAGCTATGAGTGAACTTGGTTAGGACCCAAAGAGCCTACCAAGACTTGATAACATTTAATTATGATTTAATAAGGCTAAATAAGTCCTTAAGAAACTTTGGTGGACAGTCAAACCAAATAAAACATAAGAAAATACCTTAAAGTCAATATGAGCAAAATGTGCTCTAAGCTTGGGATGAATGTGTATAAGACCTAATGGTCATACCTATACCTTATTTATATGTTAATGAACATATTAAATCAATTACTAAAGAAAACCAAGCTTGAAAACAAGTTAAAACACAAAATGTGCTTTAAGGAGTCTTAAAGCACGTTTTTGAAAAATTGTCTTGTAAATGAGTTTTGAATGGCTAAATGTCCATCATTACTCTTTAATTAACATGTGTACTATATAGTATCACATTTGGGTGGCCATATTAGTGGGAAATCAAAAATTTCACTTCTATGTGCCTTAGTTTGTGAATAGTAACTTTTATAAGCTAGTTTGTAACATATAATGTTATAAGTAATTAAATGGGTCAACAAAGACTATATTACCCTCATAATTATAAGGGGGCCGGTTTTCTAAGGTGTGGTGACTCACCACTCTCTTGTTATTTTGAAGTAAATAAGATGACTAATATAGTTACTATTTACTTTACATATAAATATCTTCAAAAGTAAGTTCTATCTTCATTCTCCCTTCCTTTCCTTCATTTCCCACGGTTCCAAACACCACCACTAACCTCTCTTCTTCATTCTCTCACGGTTTGCAATAGTACTCACCACCATCTCCTTCTTTGATCTCTTGTAAAATCTAGCTCACTTAACCAAATCAAAAACAAACACCACCATTCTCTTCCTCTCATCAAGCTCTTCATTCTTATCTTCTCAAAATTTGAAGATCACCATTTTGGTGCCATGGAGTTCCACCATTGATGGAGCTTGAGCCCATCTTTTCACATATCCTTGTTCTCCTTTGCTTCAAGGTAAGGAAACTCAAAGAAATCCATGTTTCCTCCATGTTTTCATGTTGTCCGAAAATTCACCTCACAATGGTGTATTTATCTTGCTGTTTTAGCTTCATTTGAATCTTCCAAGGGCTAGGAGGAGTCCTCTCTTGATACTTGTTCAAGTTCTCTTCCAATTCCAAGGTAAAACAATTACCTTAATGTGTTAAAACAATATGTGTAACTAGGGTTTATAATGAGGTGAAGCATAATGCTTGAATACTCATTCTATTGTTTGTATATGTTTAATAGTTGCAAAGGGACCAAATGCCCTACCGGTTTTACAAGGAAACAAGAAAGAAATTTGTGAGGAAAAGAGGTAAACAAACTATCTCAATGTAGTTTAAATGCCTTAGGAAAATGAGCTTGATTGCTTAATAAAATACCTAAGGAGCCAATGGCAAATGAGCTAGTAAAATGTTCTCAAGGAGACTAGTAAAAAACATATGTATTGGTGTATGTATTTGCAGGTCAAAGGCATACTTATGTGGGAAATTCAGTGTTTATGGTTTATGTTATTTAAGGCCTAAGAGCCATGTTATTTAAGGGCCTAAGTGCCAAGCAATTTAAGCTTATGCACTATATTGTGATGTGGTGCTAAATGTGTGAAGTTGTGTATAAAATGTGTTTGATGGATTTTAGGTGTTCTTGAATGAATTAAGGTGAAAACCTAAGTGGTTGGATGTGAGTATATACAAGCGAAGCTATGGCCAAATTTGGGAAAATGTGTAAGAAGTTCTAAGTGTTTTAAGGAAGTTTTGGTGAACTAGGAAGTGTTAAAGTGAATGAATGTTTACTTGAGAAGAAAACATGTGTTAAGGTGATTTGGAGTGATGCAAGGATTTAGGTGTTGTCTTGGAAGTACTAGGAATTCAATGTGTGTTTGTGAATGTATTAAAGTCTTGGAGGAGTTGTTTAAGGTTTAGGTAAGGTTGGTGTTCAAGGAACAAGTGATGTTTGGTATGATGTAAAAGGAGATTAGTTAGTAAGAAAAGAAGTCGAGAGGTGATGATAAGGTGTATAGGAACACCTTGGCATTGTGGTCATTATAGGTGAAATGCCACCTAGAAATCATAAGGAGAAAACATTGTAAGTGTTAGGAATTTTGTGGAGTTATAAGTAAAGGTTTAAGGAATTAGGAAAAAATAGTTTTGTGAGTGTTTAAGAATATCTTAAGGGTGTTTGAAGTGCCAAATGATGTTAGAACACATTAAGAGGCCTTAGGAGAAGTTTGGTGAAGATTTGGCAAAGTTTGGGTAAGTTTAGAAGCGACCGACCCAGGGGTCCGACCCAGTTTTGGTCGGTCGAGCCTCTGTTAGATGTTAGGAAAGTGTTCGGTAATGGTCCGACCCAAAGGGTGGGTCGGACATGGGTCGGTCGGTCAAGTTTCAAAGGAAGAAAATGTTCGCACATGGTCCGACCCAGTCGAGTGAGTCGACGTGGGTCGGACGGGTATGTTAGTAAGGAAGTAAAGGGTTCTGTAATGGACCGACCCAGTTGTGGGTCGGACGGTGGGTCGGTCGGACCAAAAACATGGTTAAGGTTAAGAATGATATGTGATGATGGGGATTGGTAGGTAATGATGTTATAAGGATGTTAAGGACATGGGTGGGAGTTTAATGACACCTAAGTGGGTTAAAAGTTGTATTAAATGTGAGAGTAAAGCAAGTTAAAAATGTTAAGTTATGTAACTAAGTTAACGGGGAAATAAGCATTGACATTAAATGATCAAGCAAACCCCGATGTTAATGAAACACGTGTGATGTTGACAGTTGTTCGAGAATTGCTCGAGGAACATAAATGGACAGGATAAGTGGACTCCGGTGACAGGTATGGTTTTCTTGCAAACCTGCGTCCTACCGGATTACACCGGCTTGTATGCCAATGTGTTTTTCTGTATTTGCCACGTTGTAAGATAAAACATGTAATGAGTTTACAGTAATTCATATATGTGGCGTGTTCAACTCCGATACCATTAACCTCGGCAGTGTTAACCTTAGTTAACCGAGTCTAGGATCACTTGAGAGTTCTATTCGGAGTAAACGACCCGTACCATGGGACGTCTAACCACGGCTATGCGTGCGTTAATGTGTGATATGTGTACGTGAATGTAGGGATCTCCCTTGTATGTTTAACCCAGTTGTAACACTGTATGAGTTGTTATTGACAGGCTCCATAGTGGGGTTCTAAGTATTGTCTAAAGTAAGTATGTACTAACAGTAGTGAGGAATCGGTTTGGCCGGTCGCGCGTTGTTTGGGAGAGGGTATCCTTCCTGCCTTACCCTTCTCTTTGTTATGGTTGTTTCCCTCACGGTTATGATCTCCCATTAGCTTACTCCAAAGCTTAGCTATTCTGACTTATGATCGGTTTTAGGGGGAACATGGTGTTTGTGGTGTGTTCGGGCCTCCAACCCGAACCGCCTTAACTTAAGTACTCGTCCAACTATTAGGACGGTAAGATGTTGTTGTTATTGTATAACGAGCTTATCATAGACTGGCAACGTTCTCTAGGCTCACCAGTGTATAACAATGTTTGGGTCGGTTCCTAAGCGAACCATTCCCGTTGTGTTATGTGTTTGTTGTTGATGCAATATCCAGTGTGTAAACAATGTTTGGGTCGGTTCCTAAGCGAACCATTCCCGTTGTGTTATGTGTTTGTTGTGAGCAATATCCATTGCGGTATTATGTTGTGTACTGGATCGTGCAAAGTGTTGTTAGTGTGGTATGTAGTGTATGTTATATGTGTGTATAATGTAGAGTGTGTGGATCATGGATATGACTCCCAGTTGGTGATAAGAGGCGTTTAAGGATAACCCGATTTAAGGGTACGTGTCGTCTATTATGGAAGTAGCTCCATTGGAGGAGAAACACTCTAGGATGATGAATACCATGGGTGACATATTAAGTAGGATGTATTATCCGATTGTGAGCCCATGAGGCGAAATGTTAAGTGTTGTGTGTTTATTGTTACATGCATGATTTAAATATAATCAACTGCATGTTAAGAGACAATTAGTTTGTGCGTGGCCCGGTAGCATGGGCTGCGGGATTACCATACCAGCAAGGTCTGAGTGCCCCTTGGGGCCACCCCTTTTCTCTTCCTTCCTATTTCAGTACGAAGGCTGGAAGCCGTTCGAGAGTAGGACGGTAGTCCTTGTACATGGGTAAACTTTTAAGTGTATGTATACAGCAGGTGTAGTAAGACCGATATTGTTGTCGGCACCAGTTATATACCGGTATAAGTTATAAGGTTATGTGTGTTGTTTGTTGTTGTTAATGTAAGGAATAACAATGTAGTCGCTCGGGAATTTAGCCCATCAGACCGTCAATGTAATTGGATTAGCCTTGTTAGCCACGTGGGTGGCTAACGGCGTGTAACACCAACGATTAAGTATGTGAAGAGGTTGTATTTCCGCTACAGTTTATTGTAAGTATGCAAATGTTGGATGGGGTGTTACATCTCCAGCTCCCTTCCTTGGTTAGCCTATAGCAGTTTACGAAATTTGTAGCAAAAGATTAGATATTAAAAGGATAAAGGAATAAAAAGTTAAGTTAAATTAACTTTAGGGGTAATATTGTAAATAATGGAAAGTTAGGGGGTTTGACCATAAAAGGCTGGTCAAACTTGGGTATATTTTGGTAATTGACCAAAAGTATAAAAGGAATTAATTAAATAAGACTTTGGAGGAAATCAGAAATAAAAGTAACAAGTTTAGAACTTATTATAAGAAGAATAGAGATTAATAGGAAACTATGGGTAAGTAATGTAAATGACACATTTTTATGTGTTTGGAAGGTTAAGGAAATTAGATAAAGAATTTAGAAACAAGTTGTAAAAGAAATAGAGTTAAGACAGGGTTAAATGAGACCCGTATATAAATTAAGGTATACGAGGGGTATCCCCGTAATTTAATAAGTATAGAGAAATAAATACTTAAAGTATTTTTAATGAAAATACAAGTTATATTGGAAAAAGAAATAAATACGTATGATACGGAGTATCATACGGACGAATAGTAAATACATATACATGAATAGTAAATACGTATACATGAATAGTAAATACGTATACATGAATAGTAAATACATATAAATGAATAGTAAATACATATAAATGAATAGTAACTACGTATATTTGAACAGTCAAATACGAGACGTATACGTGAATAGTAAAATACGTATACGTGAATTGTGAAATACGGTGAATAGTAAAATACAAGACCGTATAAATGAATAGTGAAATACGATGAATAGTAAAATACGAGACCGTATAAATGAATAGTGAAATACGGATGAATAGTGAAAACTACGAAAACCTAATACAAGGTCAGTATAAGTCTAAAGTTGCTAACTGTGCAACTAAATAACTGCTAACGACGTTAGTATGTTAATGAATTAGAATTGAGCTTGGAAACGCTCCTAAATGAACGAACCCGTTTAATAGTATACTATTATACCCGGGTTAACCTAGGAAGAGGTTTAAGTTGAAAAGAGAACCAAATTAGTTCTAAGACACAGAATACTAATACTAGTTCTGGTTACAGATCTAGATAAGTCAGAGACGTTCAGCGGATTAGGCGAACGTGGGATTAAGAGCTAGCCAATCTCCGGTGTACGGTATGGGATTCTTGTAGCTTGTTTGCTAACAAGGTCTACCTCGGTTTGTGTGCTATGTGTTATTGTGATACGACCAAACAAGATTAAGCATGAAACCGATTTACTGTATTGTTATTGTGTCCATTGTACACTAACATTACTTGATTCAGAGCTTGTTCATTAACTTTGTTTAATAAACAATTGTATAAAGTTATAAGTACCCTTACTGTTAGTTGGTTAATACCGAGAGAGGTTTAACTAACCAATTGTCAAAGAGACTTCAGCTAACTGGAACTTGTGAGGAGAGGAATCCGGGACTGACTCCGGTCATGCATGTTCAGGTTTAGGAGGTCGGCATCTGTATCAGATCTGTCTTCCGCCTAGGGTCGACAAACTGACCCGACCATCTCGAGTAAACAGTTCGAGATGGGAGGCAACTTCAGGAGGCGCTGGAGGGTCAAGCCTACATCCCTCATAACTTAAGAATTATTGTTTATTAAACCAATGGAGCTAATAACTCATTGGCTAGGGTTACTTTGACCAGACAAAATAAACAATTCAGTTAGAGAACAACCAATTCTAATAGGAGAATGGTTGACACTTATAAGGAATGGTCAAACACGAGAACTAAACAATTCTCATGCCTCAGGATTTAGGAACCTAACTTACTCATCAATGGACGTCCATTACGACGTTCGATTTATTTGAGCTGTGAATGTTTCACATAAATGTGTTGTTTGTTATCGTACTTCTTATTATTATTTGTATGAATAAACAATTGCATGTATACAACCAAGTAATCGTGTATAACCCGGCTAGCTTGTGGGCTGCACGTTTTCTATACCAGCAATATGCTGAGCCCCTTGGGGCCTGTGATTTAAACTTTGCAGGTAGGTACCAGACGAAGACTCAACTTGAGAGTAGGAGTGGGTAGAATACTTCGGGTTGCTTTTACATTTGTTACACGAGTTGTGCATGTACACTCGTTCAGTATATTGATGAGATGTTAGTATGATGTATTAGGATGTGAGATACACGGTATAAGTTGTGGCTTGTGTATTGTAATGTTTTAGATGCTCGAGTAATTATCCAGTTAGTCAGACCGTGACTTGTTAAGAGAATAGGCCTAGTTAGTCACGTGGGTGACTAACGGCGGTAACACCAATTTAGTAGAACTTTTCCGCTGCGTTGTTAATGTACGAGATGGACTTAGGGAGACAATCATTGTATTTGGAGATGGGGTGTTACAGGTGCGGGCGGAAACCCAGGAGGAGTCTAGGAGGGCCCAGGCCCAATTTGAAGCTGAAAAGACGGCGCTCCGAGAGAGAATCTGGGAAGAAATGTCCATCGAACGGGACGATACTATCAACAGAACACAAGCTGCCTTCTATGAAGAAAAATGGGTCCTCATGGATCAGATTGAAGATGCCAAAAGATCCGTCGGAGATCTCCAGTCGTCTCTTGATTTGGAGGTGAATAATAAGCTCCAAATGCTACAAGAGGCAAAGGTTAGAGAAAATGACCTGAAGGCTTTGCTCCGGGAGAAGAAGGAAGAACATGAGCAGGCGTCTCTCCGCATCCGGGAGCTTGAGGGGAAACTCAAGTTGCAAGAGAAAGAAGCTACCGGTAATTTCATACTTTTTTCCTCCTTTCACCGTGTGCTTTCATGGCCTTACTAATGTTTCATATTTATGCAGATAGGTCAAACCCTTCCTCGGAAGCTACCGGTAATTCTGATTTTTGGATGAAAAAGATTTCCGGCCTTAGAGCTTCCGTGATTACCTTAGAATCTGAGCGAGAATGGTACCGCAGCCTCTCCATCTCCTACGAAGGCGAGCTTGCCAAACTTAAAGGGGTACAAGCGAAGCTTCAGCAAAAAGACCGTACCGTCTCAGGGTTGAAGGAGACGCTTTTGTCTCAGTGTCGGAAGCTTGCTGGGGAAAGCCAACGGGTTGTGTCTGAGTTGTTTTCCCGCAAGCACCAGCCTGTGGATGAAGGCTTGTACGACAGCCTTGAGTTTGAAGCACTTGCTCATGCTATCGGCTACTATGGGGAGCTTAGTAGGTTCTCCCGATCCGCGGGTAATACATGATTCGCTCCATCTTTTATGGGGTTGGCCAATCTTCGAGGTGCTACTGGTGTCGCTCTCACTCCGGTCGCAGAAGAAAAGGAAGCTTCCGAAGGGAGTACCTCGACTCCAACCAGGAAGAGAGTTGAGCAGCCAAATCCTGAGGACCCTGCATCATAGAATTTTTATTTTGTCGTATTTTGCCATCTTTTTGTATCTGAGAGATTGTAGTGATTATTGTATGTTTTTGCTTTCCCCTTTTTGTAAAACTCCACCAGTTCTTTCGGGTGTGTCCGGAGTGACCGGACCTCCCGAAAGTCTGTAGGCTTTTTTTAAAAAGTAAAGATGATTGCTTTTTGTTTCTTAATAAAGTTTTCTCCAATAACTTTTGGTAACACACTCTACCAATGTACACATGGTGAGATTGTCGATTTATCACTCTACCAGCTTTAAGACGGTGAGATTGTCGATTCATCACTCTACTGGCTTTAAGACAGTGAGATTGTCGGATACAAAACACTACCATCGTTGATGGTGAGATCGTCGGATACAAAACACTCTTACCATTATACCGATGGTGAGATCGTCGAATATAAAACACTCCACCATCACTGATGGTGAGATCGTCGGACACTTTCTTGAGATAATTCTTGCGGTATCAATGAGTTCATCAATTTGCAATCTAAAAGAGATTATACATAAAACTTTTTAAGATATTCAGCGTGCCAAGAATAAGGCAGATTATTCCCGTCTAAATCTCGGAGCCTATAAGATGCTCGGTCTGTCTTAGCTTCCACAATGTACGGACCTTCCCATTGGGGTTGTAGCTTTGCTAGTTGCTTTACTTCCCGAAGCACTAAATCGCCCGGAGAGAAAGATCGTTCTCTCACCTTTTTATTGAAATAATGTTCGACCCTTAGTTTGTCATTTTGATTTTTTAGGTCGGCAATCGTTCGCCTTTCATCCAAGAAGTCTAATTCATCGCGGATGCCCTTCTCATTTTCTTCTTCATCGTACTCCTCAATTCTCTTCGAAGGTACCATAATTTCTACGGGTACTACCGCCTCCAGACCGTATGTCAACCTATAAGGAGTTTCCCCTGTTGGTCCCTTGACAATTATTCTATTAGCCCATAAGACCTGTGGTAGCATCTCTGCCCATTTTCCCTTCTTACCTTCCAACTTTCTTTTCAAAGCCTTTACAATTTGTCCATTAGTGTTTTCCACTTGGCCGTTTGCCTCTGGATGAGCGACGGATGCAAATCTTAAGTCGATCTTCCATTCTTCACAGAATTCTCGGAAGCTTTTGCAATTGAACTGTGCGCCATTATCCATTATGATCACCCTTGGCAGGCCAAACCGACATATGACGTTCTTCCAAACAAACTCCTCTGTTTTCCGTGCAGTTATATTTACCACCGGTAGAGCTTCTGCCCACTTGGTGAAGTAATCCACTGTGACATATAAATATTTATATCTCCCGGGGAAGCTTCCGGAAACGGACCGATGATATCCAGTCCCCATTTAGCAAAGGGAACCGGAGAAGTAATAGACTTCATTTCAGCAGGTGGGTTCCCTATTTTCGGACCATGCAACTGACACTATGCGCACCTTTTCACATATCTCTTACATGATTCTTGGATTGATGGCCAAAAATAGCCCATCCTCAAAATTGTATGCATTATCGCTCTTTCTCCTTGGTGGTTCCCACATATTCCGCTGTGTACTTCGCTAATAAGCTCCGAACCTTGTTCCTCTGTTACGCACTTTAGTGACGGTCTTCCAAAGGACCGCTTATACAATTGACCATTCTCAAAGAAGAATGACGTTGCCCTTCTTTTTATTGTTCTAGCTACCTTTACATCTTCCGGAAGTAATCCTTCCTGAATGTACCGGACGATTGGGGCCATCCATGACCCTTCCGAATTGGCTACTTCTGTTGACATTGTTTCTATCTTCTCCACGCTTGAGGATTTCTTAAGTTGCAACAAGAATTCTTCCGGTATCCCCTCTGCTATGCTTGCTAGCTTAGCTAATACGTCGGCTTCTGAATTTTGGTCTCTGGGTATGTGTCGGAGATTACATTTTGAGAACTTCGCTCTTAGATTCTGCACTTTTGCCAAGTAGAGCTTTAGCTTCTCTTCTTTTGCTTCAAAGATATTTTCACTCTGTCTCGTCATCAGCAAGGAATCAGACTGTACTTCCAACTCTGCAATTTTCATTAAATTCATTAAGAATAGAATTTTGATAGATAAATCTCACACTTTTGAAGTTTTTCTTTTTTAGCATATACGAAGAACCTGTTACTCCCAGGGCGAAGGCTATTTCAACCCTTGTATCAACGCCTCGTATTCTGCCTCATTGTTTGTTACTTCAAACTCCAGCCTTACCGCATAGCTTATTTTCCTTTCATGGGGGGTTTGGACCACGACCCCAACCCCTACACTAGTCTTGCACCGAGCTCCATCTTCCCAAATCTTGTATGGGACTTCCCGCTCCTCCTGATGGAAAAAGCTTGTCTCAGTAATGAAATCAGCTAGGGTCTGGGCTTTTATCACGGTTCACGAAACATAATGGATTTCGAACTGAGTGAGCTCCACTGTCCAGCTAACCATTCTTCTGGAAGCACTTGGGTTATTAGTGATTTGCTTTAATGGCCAGTTGGTCCGGAGAATAATTCGATGTGACTGAAAGTATGGTCTCAGCTACCTGGAGGCTATGACAAGAGCAAACAAAACTTTTTCAATATTAGAGCACCTCGTCTCCGTGGAGGTTAAAATCTTGCCGGTGTAGTAAACGGGGATTTCCTTCTTTGCCTCTTCCATAACCAAGACCGCTGCCACTGCCCACTCCGAAACTGATAAGTACAAGAACAAATCTTGGCCCGGGGATGGAACACCAAGCTGTGGAAGCTCCCGGAGCATTTTCTTGATCTGTTCAAAAGCGTCTGCACATTCTGCATCCCACTGGAACTGTCTATTCTTCCGGAGCACATTAAAGAACGGAATGGATTTTTCCTGAAGTTTGGAGCAAAATCTACTTAGAGCAGTGAGCCTTCCATTCAGGGCTTGTACATCCTTGATGTTTTTCGACTGTAGAAGGTCGAGGACTACTTGAGTTTTCTTCGGATCGACCTCGATTCCACTCTGCCCAACTATAAAACCCAAAAACTTTCCTAGAGTGACTCCGAAGACACATTTTTTAGGATTTAGCTTGATTTTGTATCTATCGAGGGTGTTGACGGTTTCTTCAAGGTCATCCATGTGTTGGACTACAGAGTTACTCCTTACTACTATGTCGTCTACATATGCTTCTACATTTCAGGATAACTGTTCTCGGAACACCTCGTCAATCATTCGTTGAAAAGTTGCTCCCGCATTTTTTAATCCAAATGGCATGACTTTGTAGCAGAAGATACCGGTCGAAGTGATAAAAGATGTTTTCTCCTAATCATTTTTATTCATCATTATTTAGTTATACCCGGAGAACGCATCTAAGAAGCTCATCACGCTACTCTGAGTTGTTGCTATGATAAGTTTATCTATGGATGGTAATGAGTAAAAATCTTTCGGACACGATTTATTTAAATCTGTGAAATCCACACATCCTCCATTTTCCATTTGTTTTTTTGACCAATACTACATTTGAAAACCACTTTGGGTAAAAAACCTTCCTAATGAAACCAGCTTCCAGCAGCTTTTCAACTTCAGCCCGGGCTGCTTCATCCCTCTCTCTTCCCACGATCCTCTTTCTTTGTCGGATGGCAGGGAACTTTGGGTCCACATTCAAGTTATGCTGGATAATGCTGGCGTCTATCCCGGGCATGTCTTTTGGGCTCCAGGCGAATGTCTCTCTTCTTTTTTCCAAAAATCTCATTAAGCGAATCATGTTCATCATGACAAAAAGCATTTCCGATTTTGAAGAATTTAGAGGGATCAGTTTTTAGGGGTACCTCTTTTGGTCGGTCTACCGGAACTATTACTTTCTCCGAGCTTTCCTTAGGCGTCCGAGATTTGATTTCTCCTTCTTCATATTCTCGGCTTGAACCTACCTCTCTGACCACATCATCCTCTGGAAAATCCTTGGTAATCTATACTTCACACACCCTTGTTGTTTTCTGACTTCCGGGGATAGACACCAATTTCCCAGATCTTGTTAAGTATTTGAGTTTGAGGTAATAGGTACTACAAACGGCTCCGAAAGCATTGATCCCCGGCCGGCCTAAGTAGATGTTGTACCCCGACAGATCCCTCATGATGTATAAAGTTATCCTTTCCGTCCTCCGGTCATCCTTTTGGCCTAAGGTCATTGTGACATCGATACTTCCGGTGGCCTGAGCCGTGATTCCCCCGATGAATCCTCCAAAAGTGGCAGTAAATGGTTTGACCTTCTCGTCCGGGATCTCTAACTTTCAGAATGCTGCCAAAGAGATAACATTGGCTCCTGCTCCGCTGTCGACGAGGATGTTGCCCACCATCCTATGATTGATTTGAGCCCGAATGACAAGGGGATCGTTGTGAGGATAGTATACTCCCACCTCGTCTTCCTCTGTGAAGTATATAGGTGGCAAGGGCTCTTTCTTTTGGACTTTCCTTTCCGGTAGTTCCTCATGGACTTCATGTACATGCCTTTTCTTTTCTTTTGCCTTGAACGACCCTTTTTATGAGAATAGACCGGTTATAACCCCAAAGTCGAAGGACTAACTGTGGTTTAACTCTGAAATACCCCAAACCTAGTTATGTTGTTTAAACACCTAAATAGGGTGTAATAAGACTAAAAAGTCTTAGAAACCTTAGTAAACAAATTTAAACTAAAGAAAACACAAAATGTGCTTTAAAGTCAATAAGAGCCAAAATGTGCTCTAAGCTTGGGATAAACTTGGTTAAGACCTAGTGAACTTACCAAGACCTCATCTATATACTAATGAACTTATTAAACCAATTACCAAAGAAAACCAAGCTCGAAAACAAGTTAAAACACAAAATGTGCTTTAAGAAGTCTTAAAGCACATTTTTGAAAAATTGTCTTGTAAATGAGTTTTGAATGGCTAAATGTCCATCATTACTCTTAAATATGTATGTGTACTATATAGTATCACATTTGGGTGGCTATATTAATGGGAAATCAAAATTTTCACTTCTAAGTGCCTTGTTTAGGTGAATAGTGATTTTTATAAGCTAGTTTATAACATATGTTGTATTAAGTAATTAAATTGACAAACAAAGACTAAAATACCCTCATACTAATAAAGGGGGCCAGTTTTTAAGTGTGGTGACTCACCACTCTCTAGTTGATATAATAAGTAAGTAAAGAAAACTAATTAAACTTACTTTTACTTTATAAGCATAAATATCTCTTAAAAGCAAATTCTATCTCATTCTCTCATTTCCTCCCTTGTTCACACGGCTCCAAACCTCTCTTCTTCCTTCTCTTCCACGTTAATACACACCACCTCCATTAAACCTCTTCTTTGATCTCTTGTAAAATCTTGCCCACTTGTTCAAATCAAAAACAAGCACCACCAATCTCTTCCTCTCATCAAGCTCTTCATTCCTATCTTCTCAAAACTCCAAGAGCCCCATTTCGGTGCCAAGGTGTTCCACCATTGGAGGAGCTTGAGCTTGTATTTTGACATATTGTTGATCTCCCTTGCTTCTAGGTAAGGAATCTCAAAGAAAAATCATGTTTCCTCCATGTTTTTACCTTGACCGAAAATACACATTGATATAGCTCTTTGTGTGACCTTGTTCTAGCTTCATTCCAACTCTTCATGGACTAGGTGGAGTCCTCTCTTGTTATATATTCAAACTCTCTTCAAAGATCAAGGTAAAACAACTACATTAATGTTTTTGAAACAATGTAAAATTAGGGTTTACAATGAGATGAAGCTCAAAGCTTGAATACTCATTATGGTGTTTGTATATTGTTTAGAGCTTGACAAGGAATCAAAATACCATACGGTTTTGTAAGGAAACAAGAAGGAAGTGTTTTTGAAAAGAGGTAAATCTACTAACCTAATGTTGTTTAATGCCTTAGGAGAAATGAGCTTATAAATGCTTATTAAAACTACCTAAAGAGCAAATGGTAAATGACCTAGTAAATGTTCTCAAGGAGACTAGTAAAATAACATATGTCTTGTTGTATGTAATCGCAGGTTAAAGGCATATATACTGTGTAAATTCAGTGTTTATGATTTAAGCACTTTAAGGGCCTAAGAGCCATGCATTTTAAGGGCCTAAGTGCCATGCAATTTAAATTATGCACTATATTGTGATGTAGAGTGAATTTGGTGAAGTTGTGTAAGAAAGTGTTCTTGGTGTTCTTGGATGTTTAATGATGAAAACAATGTGCTAAGGTGTAACAAAATACTAGGAGAACTTATGTCGAAATTTAGGAAATGTATAAGGAGTTCATGATGTTTTAAAGGAATTGTGAAGAACTAGGAAGTGTTCTAGATTGTAACAAGGACTTAGGCATGATCTTGAGGTTTTAGTAAGTGCCAAAGCCACTTTGGGACTTAGGTAAATACTTAGGCAAACTTTGGTAATAAGGAGAAAGAGTAAACTTGGAAAAGAATTGTCAAGATGGATATAAGGAGTTAGTTGTGAGAGATGATGCTTGGGAGATGATGTTAAAATAAGGAGAAATCATTTTGGGATAGTAGTTGTCATAGATATGAAACACCACTTGAAAAACTAGGAGAAAACATTGTAAGTGTTAGGAATTTTGTGAAGAAATGGGTAAAGGCTTAAGGAATTAGATAATGAGTTTTAATGAGTGTTTAAGGATGTCTTAAGGTGTGTTTGAAGTGCCCAAATGAGGTTAGGGGGTACTAGGTTGTATGGGGTGAAGTTTGGAGTTGAATGTGAAAAGGAAAACAAAGGTCTGGGGCAGACCGAACTTGCGATCGAACTTGCAAGTTCGGTCGAGCCCAGTTTACCCTGCGAGAATTGGCTTCTGGAAAAGACCGACCCTGGGGACCGGACTTGCAAGGTCGGTCGGGCTTGTATTTTGTGTACGGATTGAGTTACTGGAACCGACCGAACATGGGACCGGACTTGGTAAGTTCGGTCGGGCTAAATTTACAAAGGGGAGAAACTCTCGGGAAAAGACCGAACATAGGACCGGACTTGGTAAGTTCGGTCGGAGTAGAAAATTTTGACGGAAAAGTGTTCTGGAATCGACCGAACTTGGACAAGTTCGGTCGGCAAGGTCGGTCGGACCTAAAATTGTAAAAAAAAAAAAAAAAGAATGTGACTTATGTAGTTAACCCTAGGGTGTAACGAAGATAACCTAGGGTAGAGTAGACATTAAAACATGTCAGACAATCATGTTAAATACTTAGTAAGTTTGAAGTTAAATAAATAATTAACCGACATTACTAATGTGTTTAGTATTCTCTCAAGGTGGAAATCAGTCGAGGCAAGGACCAAGGTATGGTTTTCTTGCAGTCTGTTGCCTACCGGTTTACACCGGCTTGTGTGCTGTTTGTTTTTCTGTGTGTTTATGACTTTGTAAGATTAAACCATGCAAGGAGTTTACAGTTGTTAAATACTATTATGTTGTTAAGTATAACTCTCTCTTCCCTTGTGTGTGTCTAACAAGACTTGACCTATTATTGTGAATTATTTGTTGAGTTCAATGATGGACTACTAACAAGGGCTAACGGGGGAAGTGAGGAGTCCGGTCTGTTCCGGCCACGCGTGTGAGTATGGGAGTCGATGTCATAACCGGTTCGATTCTCTCTGTATGTTATGGTTAAGTTTCCAATTTGGTTTCTAACCTTCCCTTTAGCTTAACCAAGGCTATTTTACTGACTCACGTCGGGCCACAGGGGCATACTATGTGTTATTTCGGTGTGCTTGGATCACTATATCCGAGGCACCTTGTGTTAAGTTAACCGTTCAATCTAACCGGACGGTAACGAGTTATGTAACGAGCTAAGTATGAGTGTGGCAACATTCTCTAGGCTCTCAGTGGGGACTAACTGTGTTGGTTCTCTTCCTAAAAGGAATTGTATGTGTGTGATGTGTGGTATGATGTGTACAATACCCATGTTATGTTATATATGTATGAATTGTGTGTTTTAAAATAAATACCATGTCATCATGACAAATAGTTGCGCGCATTCCGGTAGTCGATGGGCTGCGCGTTAACCATGCCAGCCAAGGGTTGCTGACCCCCTCGGGGGATCCATATTTCTTTTACTGCAGGATGAGGATCGAAGAAGCGGAGTGGCTCTAGATCCTAGGGGGTAGTTTACTTTTGGAGTACTTTTGGATGTTTGCCCGGGATGCGCCTGTGCTCCCGTGGCGTATTATATACTTGATTATGACAGTTTACAGTGACGGTATACAGTGAAGGATTTGTGTAAACACTCGGTATTTTGTTGATGTATATATATGGTTATTAGTTCTATGCTCGGGAGTCTGATCATCAGACCGGTACACTCGTATTTATTCAGCCTTGTTAACCACGTGGGTGGTTGACGGCGTTGTAGCACCAATCGTTTAGTTACTGTTTAGTCGTTTATTTTCCGCTGCGATTTCAAGTAATGTGTTGTGCGTAGTAGGGGTGTTACAAACTCGGGGTGATTCTCATCCCTCATGCTACCTTCGCTTCGCCCGGACCGAGATCGGTTCTGGTAGTCGTTGTTATTCCTTTGCTATTTGGGAGCTTCTAGCTTCTGCTTTTCTTGCTTCTTTTTTTGTTCATCAATTTTGTCCAGTTCCCTTGACAGTGTTATACAATTGGTCGTCCGGTGGTTGTAGTGCCCGTGGAACTCACAATATGCCAACGGGTTCTCCCTTGGAGTAGGTTTCCTAGGAGGTGGAAGATAGCCTTCCCTTACCGCAGCCGCGTACCGCCCCGGAGCAATGGTAATAACCTTTGCTCCATATGTTGTCTTGCTTCCGGTGTAGGCAGTCGTGGTCGGATCCTTCCCGTATGGTTTGTATCTTGCTCCCCAAGACTTTGAAGCAGACGCTTCTCCACAACTTGTACTACCAAATTGTCCTCCTCCTAGCTTCTTCTCGTTTGTTGGTTTGAAACTATTAACCAAATCCCTCGCCTTATTCTCTGCGATCTCCGATTTCAAGAAATCATGCAGCATTTCTGCTAGCTCTCCATGAGTTTGTGGTGCCTTAGTGGCAATCTTCCCAGCTAACCTCGGATGTGCCAATCCATTCCCAAAAGCCTTTACCAGAATTTTCTCATCAACATCATCTACCTCAGCTACTTGCTTGTGGAAGCGATCACTGTATTCCTTCACCGTTTCCCCTTTCTTCTGCCTGATGTCCATTAACTCAATTGTATCCTTTTGGATCTTCTTACTTGCCGCGAAATAGAGTTAGAACTCTTCAGTGAGTTGCTTGAAGCTCGAAATGGATTGTGGCTTTCAAGAGGAAATCCAGTTCAGAGCTCTTTTCGTAAGAGTTCCCGGAAACAAATTGCAAAGCGCCTGGGAACTGATTCCCTGTGTGTTCATCGCGAAGATGAACTTCTTGATGTGCTGGGCGGGATCCCTAGTTCCATCGTATTTCTCGATCGCCAGAGCCACGAAGAACGATGGGAGCTTTGCCTTCCGGATATTCTCGGTGAAGGGATAGAGCGACATGTCGATAAGGTCTTCCTCTGCAGCGTCCGCCGGCGATTTCTCCTTCCGACTCCCTTCTTCACTCTTCGATCCATCTTTAGCTCTAAGACTCTCGATTACACTCGCCATCTCATCCATCTTCTTCTGGTGTTCCAAGTCCCTTTCCATTAATTCCTGCTGGAATCGCTCGTTGCTTTCAGCGATTTTTTCGTTGACGTCTTGCGCGAAGCCCCACATCAGATCGCGAAGGTCTTCCTTTGAGAACGAGTTTCCTTCTGCTCCAGTTGCCTTCCCCTTATAGGATCTTGGTGCCATGATCGAACAAGGAGTGTGCTTCTGTGGATCAGATCGTGGTTGTCTTTCGATGTTCTTTCCCACAGACGGCGCCAAATGAGATCGTAACAATCTTACTCTCCCCTCTCAAAATCTCTCAGGGACAATCAAGAGAATTCTAGCCCGTGTATTAATGTAAGCGTGTCTTTTTACATTGCCTGAGGTCCCTATTTATAGAGCTATAGTAGAGTATAACTGCCTTTATGGGCCTACACTATTCTCGAATATTCTATGATATACATGATTACTGATAAGTGTCTAAATGAGCATGTTTTATGGGTGTATTTCATATATTATATCAGCACTTTTCTGCTCATTTCTCACTTATCGTATGTTTTTTCTCTGGTTTATGTTTTATTGAATATCTCACAAATTTATTGGTTTAAACATGAGGGAAAACCAAGCTAGGAGCAAAGTACACGAAGAGACGAACACATAGGCGCAAACGGCTCAGAAAACGGAGTCCAAACGAAGAATCTAGAGCTCGTATAAGAGACAAGCTTGTACATCGCGATATCACGCGGACAAGAGACAAAGTGTACATCATCAAAACAGGCGGACACCACCAAGGCTACCGCCCCATACTGGGCGGACATCACACAGAGGCAACCGCCTCTAAAGGAGGCGGACGTGAAGGAGGCGCAACCGCCTAATATAGGGCGGTCAAGGAGGCGGACAGCAACATAAGGAACCGCCTACTATCAAGCGGTCAAGGAGGCGGACAAGATAACAGCAACCGCCTGTTTGGAGGCGGACGGTGAGGCGGTCGTGACTAAAAATCAGTCGCGACCCAGTTTTCTTCGCCCGTCTTCTCTGCCGTCTGCAACTTGATTTCATTATCCATCTACTCCCGCACCGCCTACCTTAAATCTCTGACGCGTTCCAGCTCTCTGTCCCCTCTACAATCAATGAAGATAGCAATCAACTGCAATCAATTAGTACGTACGGATCCAAACCTCTATATAAACTCACTCCAACAGCACCATATACACACCACGCACGACGGGAGTCTGAAGAATTCGCTCACCACACTCATTCATCCCCTTCCACTTATTTTCCTCCCGTAACACCACAACATTCCACACTCACGCAGTAACAAAAGAAATAGAAGAGCAGCAGTGAGAGCGAGAGCAGACCAGCTCTTCCTCCGAAATAATGTCAAAATCTGTTTGTGCTATCTTCTTATCTCCGTTAATGTCTGAGTAATTTTCTTTAGTATCCTAGGATGGGGGTTTGATTTCTAATATTACGTAAACAATATTTTTCACCTGTCTCACTTGTTAACTTGTTTTAATTCCTTTCAACTAAATTGCTAAATGCTTTGCGCGACAAACGACTGCACTTATTTGGTAACTATCAACATATGATTTTGAGATAGTCTAGGTACCACAAAGGAATTAATCTTAGTATTTACACTCCGGACTGAGCAGGAAAATATTAAGGCTTTTATTAAGAGTTCGTAACTGACAATTATTAACTCTAATAGGCAATAAATAATTGAGACAGGGTTATAAATCTGTTTAAGTAATTTAGGAAAATTCCCCCGCTATCCTAGGATACCTTTTTCCATTCACATCACTTAATTCACCTTTTTACTGTTTTTATTATATTTGCACTGATCAAACAACAAATCAAGCTTGCCTCCGGCTAAACCCCTTTTTACAGTTTTTAAGTAACTACCAAGACTAGGATAAATTGAACAATCTCCCTGTGGATACGACACTTGTTTTACTAACTACGACCGGGATTTGTTTGCAGCCCGACGTTTATAATTTGAGTTTTTAATTTCCTTTCTTTTTATTTTACACCAGTTTAACCACTCAGAAAATAACCTTCTGCAAATTGGCGCCGTTGCCGGGGAGATTGATTCCATCAATTTCCCTAGTTTCCGGTAGTTCACTCGCTGTATTGTAATAATCTGTTAATACTATTAAATTGTTAATCTTGGACATCTGAATTGGACATCTGACTTGGACATCTGCCTTGGACATCTGACTTGGACATCTAACTTCGGACATCTTAATATTATTGTTATTATTTCTGTCATTTCTTTCCATTGTCATTTCTTTCCATTGTCCCTAACTACTAACTTAAAATTTCCTGTCATCTCTTTCCATTGCCCTTAACATTTCATTTCCATTGTCCTTAACTTTTCATTTCCCCAGTATACTAACTTATAATTTCTGTCATTTAATTTCCCTTGTCATCTTATTTTCTGTCATATTACTCTTGTTTAAAAAAAAAGAAAAAGAAAAAAAATATATCTGTGTTGTTTAACTAACGTTTATCAGCCTAACCAATATCTTTTTTTTTTTACTAACTAATTTTGCAGTTTCTCACAAACCACAAGTTATCTTCTGTGCATGCCAAACACTCGTACCCGAGGCTCTCCACCAATCAGTCCGAGCCCCGAACCCGAGCGCACTTTATTACAAGCACAAAGAAACCTGAGAAACCAAGCCATGGCCAATAACGAAGTTATAAATGAAATAGACCATGCAAATCAACCAGAACACCGTGCTCTCTCTGACTATCACCAACCGAATACCGAAGGAAGAGCATCAGCCATAGTTCTCCCTGAACTAACACCAGAAGAAGCCGGACGATGGGTTTTCAAAACACACTACATCACCGCCGTCCGGGATCTAGGCAAGTTTAGTGGAGCGAACCCAGATGAAGCCCCAAATCATCTGAGTCTCTTCCTAGACTTCTGCAATTCCTTTGGTCAGACCGGCAACGTCAAAGAAAGAATCCGTCTACAACTATTTCCTCACTCGTTGTCGGATTCAGCAAACAGGTGGTATCGAAGCCTTCCCTCCCGATCAATCACCACATGGCTGCAAATGGCCCAAAAATTCCTTGCCAAATACTATCCAACCAGTAGAACGGGGCAATTGATCGGTGAGATCAACACTTTCTGTCAGGAGCCGGGAGAAACATTATACGACGCATGGGACAGATTCAAGGATATGCTAATGAAGTGTTCCCACCATGGTCTTGACGATCAATCCCTCTGCCTGTCATTCTTCAACGGTCTGGATGATGGGAACCGACTACTCGTCAATTCCTCTGCAGGAGGAAGTTTCATGATGAAATCTCCTAAAGAAGGAATGGACCTTCTCGAAACCATGACGAGCAATACAAGACAGTGGACGAGATCCAAGGGAAGAACGCCACGAGCAGCAGGCCTACTCCACGTTGAGCCTACAGATCATTTATCAGCCCAGATCTCGTCCCTTGCAAAGATGGTGGAAAAGCTAACAACATCACAAAACGAAATTGTAAAAACAATAGCTTCTCCACCTACAAGTTCACCACCAGTTCCACCTACAGAAGGATGTGTCATATGCGCCGGTCCTCATGAAACTCATCAATGCGAAGGCAAAGGCCAGTACGAGGAAGTACAATTCATAGGAAACCGCCCCGGTAATTCCTACAACAATAACATCAACAACAACTACCCATGGAGAAATCACCCGAATTTCTCATGGAAAAATAATGATCAGAACCAAGGAGGGCAGAACAACAATTCCAATACCTATCAGGGAAACCGACCCCAACCAAACTCTAATATGGGTTATAGAGCACTAGGTGCCCCTCCAGGTTTCCAACAACAGCAACAACAACAACCATCTTCATCCTCTATTGATCCAAACGCAGAACTCAAAGAGATGATGAAGGGTTTCATGTCCATAACTCAAAACCAGCTTTCTGCGCAAGAAGCCTTCAACCAGAAAATCGAAGGTAAATTCAATCAACTTGCAGAACATCTTGCTCGAAGACCGCCAGGGGCTCTCCCCAGCCAAAATGAACCAAATCCAAGAGAGCAATCCAAGTGCATCTATGTGAAGGAGCACGATGAAGAAAAGATGGAGGTGGCTAAAACAGCTAAAGTTCCAGAACTACACCCTTCCCTCCAAGAGTGGGTTGTAGCAATCGAAACTTCCAAAAGGAATGTAGCTGAACTTGAAAGCACCACCAAAGTCTATAAAAATCGCATTCAATCTGAGAATACCTACCTTGAGCACTTGGTGGCCGGTTATGAAAATGAAAAGCTCGAATTTGAAGAAGAAGAAGAAGAGGTTAAGGCGATAACCTTGAGAAGCGGTAAGAAAACCGACGAGATTCACATCCCGCAAAGATCAGAAGAATCCAAAGAGGATAGTGAAGAAAAAGCTGAGGTCCCAGTAGAAAAAACATCTCCTACCATCCTCACTATTCCACCAGCTTCAAAACCTTCTTCACAAGAACCGCCTATACCATTTCCCCACCGACTCCAGAAGCAGAAATTGGATAATGAATATGGTAAGTTTCTGGCAATGCTGAAGCAGCTAAACGTCAACATACAGTTTGTAGACCTCATTGCCAAAATGCCAAACTACGCCAAATTCCTTAAACACCTCATATCCAACAAAACTAAATTGGCCGAAGTCGGTACGGTACCTCTCAATGTAGCTTGCTCAGCTATTCTGCAACAACCACTACCTTCCAAATGCAATGATCCGGGCAGCTTCACTATTCCAGTCACAATTGGTAGCACCTCATTTCCATACTCCCTATGCGATCTGGGTGCCTCCATTAATTTGATGCCCCTCTCCACTTTCAAAAAGCTGGGAATTGGAGAGATGAAAAAGACCAAGATGACCCTGCAGCTGGCAGATGGTTCGGTAACATACCCAAGCGGAGTGGTGGAGGATGTTATCATTAAAGTGGAGCACTTATACTTCCCATGCGATTTTGTCATTCTAGACATCGAAGAGAACTCCACTACACCTCTCATCCTTGGACGACCATTCCTTGCCACAGCCGATGTGCACATTTGGGTAGCCCAGGGGAAAATCACCCTTCAAGCTTATAATGAAAAACTGGAGTTTGCATCAGGAAGATCCCCAGATAACAAATCCAAAGATCTCAAGTTCGTAAGGGATACTCAATCATCATCATCCCCACTTCTGTTTATCACCCTTCCAGACGGCATGTCTATTACAGAGATACCACCACCAATCCCGGATGAAGAGCGGGATAAGAAAAGAAAACATGCATCCAGGTGGACTCTTAAAAATACCATCGAGTCATGCTTTGGATCTACACCTCATAACCACCCCCCATGATCGATCTAACGACAAAGCGTCTAGCCAAAGACGTTAAAGAAGGGCAGCTTTCCGGGAGGCAACCCGGACGAACTTATCTTTTATATGCTTTTTATGCTATTTTTAATTTTCAGGTTCCCTTTAAATTTTGTTTTTGCTAACTCTTAACCCCGTTTGTAGTATGGTTGCTTCTAGTGTCTTATGCAGGTACAATTTCATGACTACACCGCAACCAAGCTACGCTACTTGAGGCTGAAGCTCAAGTGTGGGGGAAGTTCAATACACGCTAGCAAAAATAATCTCAGGGGAGTACCAGTTTCTTTAAATTATGCTTTTATTTAAATAAATCATGCAGAGGAGAGTTTATGTGCTTAAATGAATATTCGTGAGCTTCGTGTTCTCTCTGTTTTATCTACTTACCGAAAAGGCCTTCTGAAACCTTCCCTTGTTTTTCTGGTGAACAATGAGGACATTGTTCAATTTAAGTGTGGGGGAGTGTGCCCTCTTCAGTGACATTTTATGCTAAAATGCTTAATCTCTCTGCTTATCTTGCGTTTGTTCAAATTCAATATCGTGGACCCTTTTTATGTGGGTTGTTCTCTTTAAGAATAAATACTGTTATGAATTGTGGGATAAATGGTATTAAATGTACAAAAATTTTAAAATTTTGATTACTTTTGAGGAGCATTTTTATGCGGTGTGACCAAATGATCTGAAATGGATGAATTTTTATTACTCAGGGGTTCTTTCTGTCTTCTTTCTTAGGGATTGCTAAGGGGTGCTTCTCTGTCAGAAAAGAAAAAAAAAATAATGATAATAAGGGACTTTCGAGACACCATTGGTAACCAACAAAGAGAGTTGAGTGTTCTTTAAAATATAAAGGCTTAATGCCTACATATTATCTTCTTATCTCTTATGCAAAAGTGAAACAAATGCTTAATTCTATTTTTCCTTTTGTTTTCTCCTCAATGCCCATTCTTGAGAGAAGTTGGCCATGGTAAAAGTTCTCAAAGTCACCTTAAACTAAGAAGCATTGAAGTACTCCGGATCATACCCCGAAACTCTAATTTTTATTTTTGCCCTGAGTACACCTATGCCACCAGTAGGTGATGGATCACACTCCTCTAAAAAGTTTAAGATCATGTACTATTGACTTCTTTATCCTACCCTTCATAATAGTATTTGTTAATATTGAGCATTCCCTACTTGCTTGGGTACATGGTTTTGCTTGAGGACAAGCAAAAGGTAAGTGTGGGGGTGTGATAAGTGTCTAAATGAGCATGTTTTATGGGTGTATTTCATATATTATATCAGCACTTTTCTACTCATTTCTCACTTATCGTATGTTTTTTCTCTGGTTTATGTTTTATTGAATATCTCACAAATTTATTGGTTTAAACATGAGGGAAAACCAAGCTAGGAGCAAAGTACACGAAGATACGAACGCATAGGCGCAAACGGCTCAGAAAACGGAGTCCAAACGAAGAATCTAGAGCTCGTAGAAGAGACAAGCTTGTACATCGCGATATCACGCGGACAAGAGACAAAGTGTACATCATCAAAACAGGCGGACACCACCAAGGCTACCGCCCCATACTGGGCGGACATCACACAGAGGCAACCGCCTTTAAAGGAGGCGGACGTGAAGGAGGCGCAACCGCCTAATATAGGGCGGTCAAGGAGGCGGACAGCAACATAAGGAACCGCCTACTATCAAGCGGTCAAGGAGGCGGACAAGATAACAGCAACCGCCTGTTTGGAGGCGGACGGTGAGGCGGTCGTGACTAAAAATCAGTCGCGACCCAGTTTTCTTCGCCCGTCTTCTCCGCCGTCTGCAACTTGATTCCATTATCCATCTACTCCCGCACCGCCTACCTTAAATCTCTGACGCGTTCCAGCTCTCTGTCCCCTCTGCAATCAATGAAGATAGCAATCAACTGCAATCAATTAGTACGTACGGATCCAAACCTCTATATAAACTCACTCCAACAGCACCATATACACACCACGCACGACGGGAGTCTGAAGAATTCGCTCACCACACTCATTCATCCCCTTCCACTTATTTTCCTCCCGTAACACCACAACATTCCACACTCACGCAGTAACAAAAGAAATAGAAGAGCAGCAGTGAGAGCGAGAGCAGACCAGCTCTTCCTCTGAAATAATGTCAAAATCTGTTTGTGCTATCTTCTTATCTCCGTTAATGTCTGAGTAATTTTCTTTAGTATCCTAGGATGGGGGTTTGATTTCTAATATTACGTAAACAATATTTTTCACCTGTCTCACTTGTTAACTTGTTTTAATTCCTTTCAACTAAATTGCTAAATGCTTTGCGCGACAAACGACTGCACTTATTTGGTAACTATCAACATATGATTTTGAGATAGTCTAGGTACCACAAAGGAATTAATCTTAGTATTTACACTCCGGACTGAGCAGGAAAATATTAAGGCTTTTATTAAGAGTTCGTAACTGACAATTATTAACTCTAATAGGCAATAAATAATTGAGACAGGGTTATAAATCTGTTTAAGTAATTTAGGAAAATTCCCCCGCTATCCTAGGATACCTTTTTCCATTCACATCACTTAATTCACCTTTTTACTGTTTTTATTATATTTGCACTGATCAAACAACAAATCAAGCTTGCCTCCGGCTAAACCCCTTTTTACAGTTTTTAAGTAACTACCAAGACTAGGATAAATTGAACAATCTCCCTGTGGATACGACACTTGTTTTACTAACTACGACCGGGATTTGTTTGCAGCCCGACGTTTATAATTTGAGTTTTTAATTTCCTTTCTTTTAATTTTACACCAGTTTAACCACTGAGAAAATAACCTTCTGCAATTACTTTTACGGTTATACTTTCCATTTCTAAGTGTTGGGTACTTTCAAGACCACCAATTGGACCTTGTTTTGCCACCTCCGGTAGGAATTTTCGTACAACTCTTCGGTAGGGATGGTCGCATAGCTCTTTGGTAGTAGCGCCTTCTTCGGTAGCAGCGCCTCTTCGGTTACGTTTTGCTTTTCTACCGGTAGCAGGTTTTCTCGTTGTCTTCGGTAGCAGTTGGATTGCCTCGTCCGGTGGAAACCCACTTCAGTCCAGACTTGAAAGTTTGGACACATGTCTGGACACATTTTCAGGAAGTTTCTGCCTATGTCTGGACACACAAGTTCGGACGTATGTTCGAACATGTCTATATCCTAACGACAGAAACTTGTTTCGGGTTTAGATTCTTCGCTTAGACTTCGTTTTGCTCCCCGTTTGTGCGTTGCGAAACTTGTGAAGTGAAGAATGTAATTCCATGATTTTTTATGCATTTGACACATAAAATGCATCAATTATTATCTAAACACAAATCATAGAAAAAACCACATGATAAATGAAAAATATTGATCAAACTACTACAAATAATATGCAAATTAAACCCTTTAAAATGTCTATATTTCACACTTGTCATTATCATAACACCAACATGCAAACGAGAAAGAGAAGAGGCGGAAGAGAGAAAGGAAGGAACTTCGGTCCACTATAGGAGGACCTTATGTCTTTGTTTTTTAAAAGAATGTGGGTGGACTTGTAATATGTCATGGAAAGCGGTATTGTCATCTTAAAAGAACGGATATGATTAATATCATGTAGCCACAATAGTAGTCGAAGTCGGTGTCTGTTTCCTCTCTATCGAGGTTTTCTCCCAAAGGCGATCTTTTGCCCAACCCCTCGTTTTCTACTTGCATGCAAACCCTCAGTTTCCATCACATCTATCATTGAGCTGTCAATGGATCCTTCTCCAAAATACACGTTTCCCACCTTAATTAGCACCAAGTATCTATTACCAACATGCAAAACATCATTAACCCTAGCTCTAGGATTGCATGGCTGTCCTACCTCACAGTTTTACCCTTACTTAAGACCTGTTTTGGCTTCCAGTTTTTCCACACTCCTCACTCTTCTTCTCTTGCTCGGCCAATCTCTTCGCCGTTTCCTCTCACCGATTTCACGACTTTTACGCTCCTTTTCTAAGATCAGTACCACCATTTCCACTCTCTTCTTACCTATGGCTGTTGTACCTCCATCACCGCCGGTTGAAGAGTTGGCCACCCACTGTGCCCAGTTGACTCTCACTGCGGCGGAAGAAGAGACTATTCCAGTTGATGATTTAGTCAGTGCCCCTAATGAAACACTGATGCAATGCTCTTTTCTGGGGAAGTTGATGATGCCCAGGCATGTTGATCTCAAAACCTTGGAGCGGACACTTACCAAAGCTTGGCGATGTGAGTACACACTAAGAGTTTGTCACTTGGAGGACGGTATTCTTCTATTCCGGTTGCCCGACGCGGCGTTTGTTGCATCAATCCTCTCTAGAGGCCCTTGGACTCATGATGGTGGCCTTCTTGTTCTCTCTGAGGTCGACAGGTCCATCGCCCCCAGGGATCATGACTTTCAGTGGGCTCCATTCTGGGTGCATGTACATGCTGTGCCGTTTCAGTTTATGCACCACCTGTTTGCACGGAGGCTAGGGAATAAGATTGGTATCTTTATGGAGTACTGCAGACTGTGTTATTTGTGAGTGGTTAGAACAGGTATAATTAACATAAAAGAAAGAAATTAAAACCCAAAAATAAACGTCGGGCTGCAAATAAATCCCGGTCGCAGTAGTATAGTGAAAATGTAAGCAACCGGATGTCGAACCGTGGGACTAATATACATATAATAGTACCTAAGCGTGTCACAAGAGGGGGGATTAATTGACTTGTAAAATAAATAAAAAGAAAAGATAAAATAAACTAAGTTAACAGATAAATAAAATGGAACTCTGGGTCAGGTTAATATGATCTGATTAATTATGCTATCTCTACTGGTTTAATTATAATTGTTTGGCAAAATTCCTCTTATTATCTTAAGGACTAAATCATAGACTCATAAGAACTCGTTACCAGAAAATGCTTGGTCTAATCAAGGTTCAAGCACCTCACATGTAACGGACGGTTTAAATATCAGGAATTATATATGCATCTGAAAATACTAACTCATTAAATCATAATAAAGCTTTCTCCAGATTTACGGCTTAATCAACCTATCTATTTATCACCTGGTCTGATCAAAATAGACTTAGCAAGCAATTTAATGAATTCGCGAGATTTATTAAAAATGCGAGAGATAAACTTTAAGCGTAACAACTGCATATAAATAAAACCAGTAAATATATTGCAAAATTAATACAGATACTTAATAACTATTCCCAGAGTAAACGTAAACTAGCCTAACATATTAAATAGATAGATAGAGACGAGAGTAATAGAAATCATCCGTAATCACTCCGTCTCACTCTGCTATTTTGTGTACGTAGGGCTAGAGGTGAATTTGTGGAATGTAAAATAAATAAAATGGAGAATACGGGAGAAGAGAAATGGGATGAATGTGTGAAGTGGAGAAGTTGGGTCGTGGATGAATTGAATGGGTGGTTAATTGTTGAAGTTACATGTGTTTATATAGGGAAAGGAAAAAGCAAAGGCAGCAGATAAGGAACGCGTGAATTGATTGAGGCGGTGCAGCTCATTGATTGCTCGTTGATTGCTCCTCATTAATTGAGGGGACAAAGCTTGAAGACAGGCGTGAATTAAGGTAGGCGTCGAGACAGTGGACGAGTTGCAGAAGTCGGCGAAGGTAAGTTGCAGACGGCGCGCGAAGAAGAAAACTGTTCGCGTGTCAGATCTGGAATTTACACGCGTCCGCGTCTGCGTCCGCCTCGAAACAAGGCGGTTGTGTGTTGTCCGCCTCTATGTCCGCCTGGGAGTCCGCCTCTATGTCCGCCTCAAAATGGGGCGGTTGTGCAGGCGGTTGTAATGCTGTTTGTAGTGCTGACCGTGACTTATTTCCTTCTACGAACTTCGACCGGCTCTAGATTCTTCGTTTGGACTCCGTTTTCTGAGCCGTTTGCGCCTATGCGTTCGTCTCTTCGTCTACTTTACTCTCAGCTTGGTTTTCCTCATGTTCAACCAATAATTTTATGAGATAAATAATAAAACATAAACTAGAGGAAAATCAACCGAAGTGGAGAAATGAGCAAGAAAAGTGCTAATATTATATATGAAATACACCTATAAATCATGCTCATTTGGACACTTATCACACCCCCACACTTATCTTTTTGCTTGTCCACAAGCAAAATCACGTAACCAAGTAAGTAGGGAATGCTCAATACTAACAAATATTATCATGAAGGGTAGGATAAACATGATCTTTTAACTTAATTGAGGAGTGTGAAAAATTAACTGCTGGTGGCATAGGTGTGCTCAGGGTAAAAATAAAATATAGAGTTTTGGGGTATGATCTAAGGTACTTCAATGTTTCTTTTAGTTGACTCTGAGAACTTTTACCATGGCCAACTTTTCTCAAGAATGGGCATTGAGGAGAAAACAAAAGGAAAAATAGATTTATGCATTTATTTCACTTTTGCATAAGAGATGAGAAAATTTAGGCATAACGCCCTTTTGTATTTAAGAACACTCAACTCTCTTTGTTGGTTACCAATGGTGTCTCACAAGTCCCTTATTTTATTTTTCTTTCTTTTTTTTTAACAGAGAAGCACCCCTTAGCAATCCCTAAGAGAGAAGACAGAAAGAAACCCTGAGCAATAAAATCCAACCATTTGCAGATATTTGGTCACACCGCATATAAAATGCTCCTCAAAAGTAATCAAAATTTTAAAATTTGTACCATTTATCCTACAATTCATAATAGTATTTATTCTTAAAGAGAACAACCCACATATAA
>CM041781.1:13802160-13893017 GCA_023374045.1 Limonium bicolor
TGGGTAGAGGTATTTAAAAGGGCTTTGAAGAGGTGAAAAGGTTTTGAAAATGTGGAGGGTTTTTCCAAGGTAAGTCAATCTAGCAGGCTTTATGCATCTTGTGTATTACGGTTTAGGTGAGTGTAATACGTTTGTTTATTCTTCTTATGAAGTCACTATAAAGTTGTAGGATTACTTGTCCCGCACTGAGCGTTAGGCTCAGTGCCCGAGTATCCCAAAAATTCAGGTTTTTGCTCCTTCCGAGGAGGTTCTCATTAGGCTTCATTTCGCCTCTATTCGTGTATTCGTTCATCTCGCATTGTCAGGGTTATGTGACCCTTTTTCCTCTCTAGGTATTTACTTATTGTAATCCCAGAGGGCTTGGTCCATATGCTCTCACAGTTGTTTACCGTTGTAGGTCGTCGTCGTCTTCCTAAATCAGTTTATTATGGCAGCACTTGTTGTAGCAAGTGCGCCATGCAGGTTGGATTATTATACCGTGCATATCTATTGCGGTATATACGCTCATATCTTCGCATATTCGCTAATCTTGCTGACTCTTTTTATTGTCGTTGGTATGGTATTCCCTCGCTTAGTAAGGTTCCATTAAATTGTTACTGAGTTCAAGTAGTTCCCATTAAATAGTTTACCGCTGTCGGTTTGTCTAGTCCTTAGTATCTTGCATTTAAGTTCTGGTACCGTGTTATCGGTGTAGTATTTCATAGCGGCCAGGTAGGGTCTTCCCGATTGGAGGAACCTTTATTCTTCCTGTGTTCTTCATTTTCCATTAGTTTCCCGGGATGAGGAGGGTGGGGATAGGCGTTCAAGAATGTCTGTTGTAAGTGGTTATGGCCATAGAAGATTGGTATAGTGGGAACGACAGTCCTCTCATGACTTCGTACCCCTCATCTCTACTTGTTCGTCTACATAGCGACGGTGGTTTACCTAATCATGTAATTACGCGTATATTTTTCGTCTTCTAGATAGTACCTCAAGGGTAATTAGTATATATGTATAAGGTTTGTGATTTGCGTATTCACAACCTTCCTACATTTACAGTGCCTTTACAGGCCAACACTCAAGTATATTTCGCATTTTTAGGAATTTTTCTAGTTACGGATCCTCACCACGTTTCCCATGTTTCCCAAATCCTATGCTCACAGTTCTTACCCTAATTTCTCGTCATCAGAGCGGTACTCCGCTCTGATACCACTTTTTGTACACCCCCGTCTATTAATCCTAACTCTCACCGTAATCGTTTCGTAACAGTAATTAAAAATACATTAATCGCAACATTCGCAGCGGAACACTCTCACTAACTAGGCGGGTGTCACAACCATCCATCCATCTGCTTAACCATCCATCCGCAGTGATGACGAGGTTAACATAACTCATGATAAATCCATATAACTCTAAGAACTAGTGAGCAGCTATCAAGATTCAATTATACATTGATCATCACTTGACGTATCTATTTCAATGACATAATCCATGATTCCTCCTACACATATTGTCTAGTCAAATTTAAAGCCTTACCCAATCCCGCACTCCGGCGTCAATCATAGTATACCTGCAAAAGTGTGGTTGCCAAAAGGCTCAGCACGAGGCTGAGTATGTTGAACTATATGATCCTAATTGCCTTTAGGCCACATGAGTTAATTAGCCGTCTTGATTAGCATGCTATTCAATTTTCATGCTGTCCCAGTTTACAAGTATATATAAAAGACTGTAAAAGCGGAATGTAAACACGCAACAGTTCACCAAGTAATCACCACAAACAACACATTAATAACCATGCACAATAATCGCCAGATCGAAATCGTAATCGTAAGTTCGTTATTCAATCGTCTGGAGCCCCGCTCCCACCAACTCTCTCATCATCCTTTGGGTGTCACGTTAGATGGACAATTCCCCATTAACACCTCACCAAGTTTTAGTTATTATTGGACAGTAGTCCCATTGCCAATGATTCGAGATCATTTGGCTTCCCCGACGTCTCATGAGAAACATCCGTGTGGCCCGAAGCCATGTACCTACGTTAGTACCCAACGCCAACGATCTAAGACGATCCTTGGATTCCTCAACGAGGGGCTCCATGCCTGGACTCCCCTCTGGTGATCACACTGCGCAACCTGCTGGAACGAATGCAGACCAGGATTTCTCCGTACATATATCACACCACCTCACCATCCACCATTTCTCCATAGTTAAGTGTTTTAACCGACCCATCATCATTAGTTGTGAGTTTATTGGAGAATATTTTTTTATTTATTCGATGCCCCATTGGGTCTTACACATACCTAGGAGAGGTCTAGGTTATATTAATGTTCTGTGCCAATGCTCTAAGGTTGGTATATACCGAACCTTTCTTCCTAAGTTTTAAGTCTTAGATATTCTGAGTATTTTTAACAGTGTCATACTCATCACGTTACCAACCTCGCTCGTATCGTCGTTAAATGATTATCGATATCCATAGCCAAAGGCATTCGCGCACAAATAATAAGACGCTAGATAGTCGAGCAGGTAACATATCATAAACACATGCATATTCATCCATATCATCTTAAGCAATTAGCACACAGATGTCTGAACTCAAAGAATCCATCAGGGTTCAGACCATAGAATCCAACATACCTTACACCGTTGTCGCCCGCGTGATAACCCCCGCGTAGGCTCTAGCGCTCACAGTGCTCGTCTCTACCTACTCGCACCTCTGGTATACACGTTGTTCTAATATCAGTACGTATATACATATCTCGTGTTTACTTAATTTACCTAAACCAACCCGTACTCCCATCCCGTGGCTAAACCTTAATTTATCTCTTGTTCCACTCGATGGCCGTTAAGCTTAGAGATTTAAATTTCAGCTACTCATTATTGTTTACGAGTGCGTAATTGTTGCTACGGTAGTATTATTTACCACATGGAAGTTTTGTTCACGTTTTGTTTACGTAATTATCGGTTTACATGCATACGGGAATAACGTTACGTTGTATGCATGACGTTTAAACATTCTGTTATACAAACTAATTTGTGTATTTATATTTACGTAAGTACGCGGCTCATCTATACATATATATATATATATATATATATATATACAAACAATTACGTATATATTATAGTTGTAACTATACGTCATCGTTTACGTACTGTCCGTGTGCATGTAAAATATTACCCCACTGTAAACATTTACAATACGGTTGTCGTTACAGTTACGTTTCCACTCGTAGTAGCACAATCTCGTATGTGGCTTGTTATGCACGTTATATCCTCGTGCTATGTTACGAGTTCACATGATAAAATTATTATAGAGCCCCTCTCTTATAATATATTCTTCCATACTTAATATAATGTCTCATTACATCACCCAAGACTTTATAATATGCAGTGTGTTCAAACTTTAAAATTTTAAAAACAGCCTTATATATATTGTCGGCAACGACAATCTCGTTTGATTATTTATGAGATTAACCCATATATTACAAGCATTGCATTTCTAGTCTTATTAATTTATAACTAAGGTTTTCAAACATTATTATATACATATAATGTGTATATAATTTCCGAATAGCCCAATATTCTTCCGGAAATTCCTATGTCATCTCATATGTTTGTCTAATTACAAACCACCCCATATTCCATACTTGTTATATTATATACCACATTAATTTAAAACATAAGGTATTTTATCATTATAATATACATACATATGTATACTTACATTTACGGATAACCCCTCCGCTTATTCAAATTTGATTATTCACCCACATCTTCCTCATAATTACATTATAGCCTCCTTTATTTTGTAAACTTCCATTTTAATTGCTAAAAACCTTATATTATACACCTTAATTATTTAAACCTCACTTTAACCCAAAACTTTACCGAAATTACAAGCTGACCCCTAAGGTCTTTAAGTTCCATTCTTATACCCAAATGTTTTTGGTAATTAAGTTTTATACACATAGATTTTATCATTGTTACCCTTAATACCTAAACCATATATTATAATCCTTCTTTAATTTATATCATCAATTAAATTCCAAAAATTCTCTAAAATTCCCGACAAACCTCAAGGGTTCCCATAATCACATTTTTGACCTTTATAATTTCGGTAATCATATACTCCCCTAATATTTTTATATTTATTGTTTTTGACTTAATATTTCTTCCAATACTTAAAATAATTATCCTTATCATTTTAATTTGGTCAAGGTTGACCATATTTCCAATATTTATGGAAATCACCCCACTTTTTATTTTTGCTTTACATTAAGATATTTAAACTTCATAAAATCATATATTATGTTTTTATTTGTGCCAAATACCTCCATTCGATTTTAATTTATATTTAGCACCCTATTTTTTTTGTTATTTACGGTTTGACCCCAATATTGAGTCTCTTGTTCATTTTAGTACTTATAAGACTTATAATTTATTTAGATTATATTATTAGCCTTACGATTAATCACCTCTTGCACCAGAATTTTATAAATTTCATAATCCCACCCTTAAAGCTTAATCATTAATATTTAGAGCTTTAAATAACCATAATAAAATATCCTAAATACATGTCCTTAACCATAATATATCTTTAATCACCAAATGACCTTATGGTGTCTCAACTAGAACGTGTAACCCACGGCTTTTATAAGAATCTCACACAAACCATTTGAAATTAATTCCTTTTTAATTTATAAACATAATTTTATAAGTCCTTTATACTTAGATATGTTAATTAAACTTATCACCATAATTAATTATACTTAATTAACCCATAAACCACATTAAGCTCTCGATTTTTGTACAATTATCATAACCACTTTTAAATCAATTTATAAATTACTAATAATCATTTAAGACTCAAAATATCTATTGTAACATAGCCTAATTATATGACCCTAAAAATAGCATATTAATAACTTTTAAATGGAATTAAAATGTCCTCAAATTATGTTACGATCACGGTTATATACAGAATTTCACGAAAACATCGTTAAAAGTAATTTCCTTCCCTATTTAACTTATAACACAATTAATTTCACATTACTAACTTCAATAAACACATATATATATATATGTCGGCATTATCCACCTCATATGCATGTATATATATATATATCTAATTTTACCATCCTAACTCAAACCCATTATTGGTTACTTATTAACAACTCAAAATATCGCATATACATATTCAATCCTTGTTACGCAATAATACCCAAACCGCACACATATATACTTAATCCTTCTCGGTACAGTATTTAACTGGTGAGCTTTAACGGTATTAAGAGGGAGTAATATAATGTCATTACCTTAGTTAATCACCAAGGACGTCTTCCACCAGTCTCCCACCAGTTATTACCTCCCTAATCCCTCGGCCTGTACATGTATACACATACGCCTTGATTTAAAAAAATTTGTACGTATCTAGGTGAATATGTATGTGCACTTCCAGGATTAGTTATAGTTTTACCTCTCCTCTCGATCTCAGATTATTGGCAACCTTGCCATTGTGCAGGAACTTAGGTGAGCACTGGTTAACTACAACCAAGAAAAGGTTACCGTACAATTTTTTTCTGTCGCATGAAAATGCAGAGGAAAACAGCTTATGTTATCATGTTCAGGTTGGTCTACTCACCATGGTTTTGAAGCCTTCCTGCAACAAGTCTCGGCACTTGTCAACTGAGAATAAGCTTGCTAATTGCAGATGCTTACATGAGCTCTCAGTACACTAAAAAAAAAATAGAGAAGAACTTCAGCATTTTTGCTTGGAAAATAAGGGAGAAAGGAAGGCTGCCATGGTCATGTCACGGTTGGGTTTTCACCTGACTCTGCTGCTCCTCTCGTGGTGCAGTTTGGTGCTGATTCTAGCTCAAGGAAAGGCTGGAGTAGAGCTTCAACTGTGAGCATCCAAGGACAGAAAGGAAGTATCAATGAATGGCAATTTCTCGGCAAAAACAGAACCAGGAAAGAGATGTATGCTGGAGGTTTCCTTACCGTTAAAGCTAGAGGCAAACTCCCATCCACTGGTGTAGTTCTCGGCTGGGTTTCAGGGCTGTCAAGAGTGGATTTCTAAGCTTGAAACATGTAAACTTAGTGAGGAGAAGTGGTGGGTTTCCATGCTCAGCAAAGGAACCGAAAACAGAAGATGGAGAAGAGCTGAAAGTTACCGTTTTTTTTTGTTTTTTGCTCTATGTCTCTTCCCTACTGCTGTTGTAGCTTGGGACCGAGAATGGATGAGCAGGTTGCTCATTCTTCTGTTGTTTTTTTCCAAGATGAAACAGAGAAGAAGGATGGTTGGTAAAATTCCCGAGAGAAGAAAAGAAAACAGAAACAAGGAGATGGTGGCACCACTGTTTTTGTTGTTGTTGTTCTACTGAGAGTGCCAGTGAAATCTTTTTTTTTGTTGTTGCTCACTGTAAAAGAGTAGCAGGAGGTGGGATGTTGCAGGTGTCTCTTGTTTTCCAGAAGGTGCCGGCATGAAACAGGAAGAAAGAAGGGAGAAAGGTCATAGATATCACCTCTATTGCTGTTGCGGTTTTGAAACCGAAAAGCAGGAGTTTTTCCTTGCTTATTTCCTGTTGCTGGGAAAGGAGAAAAGAAGGCTAGGATGAGTTGGAGGGCAGAAAACGAAAGAGAATTTTCATTGCTGTTGTTCGACAACAAACAGAGAGGAAGGGAGTTGAGATGGGACGAGATGACTGGCGAGAAAATAAGAAGGAAAGCAGTGGTGACTTGTGACTACTGCTTGTCATCGTCAGTATGGGGGAGTATGGAAAAGATAAGACTTTTGTACTATTATTTGTACTATAATACTAATCTAACAAGTCTAATGATAGTTTGTGTTTCACTTACCATTGCAGGCAGTCGGCTCCCATTTGAATTGGAGGGGGTTTTAAAGTTTTGCCCTTCCAATATTATAGCATGTTTGTACATGTGTACATATAATTGATAATGTTAATTTGCAACCTAGTGACTTGTCACATTTATGTTTTAGAGGTATTTATATGAGTATATGTTTGTGTCTATAATTTATTTATGGTATATAAAATGTTTATATACTTTATTAGGGTATACTAGTAGTATTTAATTTATTTACTAATATGTATATGTAATATTGATTTTAGAAGTTTAATCTTATGCCCATTTGGAACTATATATTTGATACCATAATATTTATGGTAATTGTTGTTCATAATTTAATTTAATCTTCACTAATTTAAAGTAGTAATTATTCGGGGTATTTCACGGAGAGCACTGCTGTTGGTGCACAGGTTCGACCGGATCGGTCATTATCTAGGGCCATAAGGTCAGCTGGTAACGGTTCCTTTGGAACCTAGGGGACATACTGTCCATTATTAAGTTATTAAAGGTTGTCTTAACATGACGCCTGAGATGGAATTTAATTGGAAAAGTTTAAGAGGTTGGTTTAAAGGATAAGGGCCCGGTGGCCAACCAACAAGTACAGAAAATTAATACGTGTATCTTGTTTGGTTATTGTTATGGATTATTGGTGATTGATTATTTGGTTGTTGTTACTATTATGTGATGTGATTTGCAGATGAACTGTTATGTGATTGTTTAACTATTTACAGTTATTACTGTTATTATTGTAAACCAGTATTTCATGTAAAGAATCTAATATCAAGATAGCTAAAATGACTTAAGGAATCTAGATGACTTAGGACTACATTTTGCATACCAGCATTTCGATTGCTCAGCCCTTCAATGGGCAAAACATTTCAGGTTACTGAAGAAGACACAAGACGGAGTGCGGGGCACAGGGTAGCAGATGGGTTTTAATAAAGAACTCTTTAAGTTTATTATGTGTTGTATTAAGGAGATTGTTGTATTCAGTTAGTTGCTCATTTAGTTTGGATTTGGTTTGTAATATTAAGGGTGCTCAGTATCTGTTCATCACAGCGTGAGGAGTTGAGATTGTTGGAAGGAGTAAGGATGCCTTGTTACTCACAAGGGTGAGTAACGGTGTGTAACACAAAGGTAGATAGTTTTTATTTTCCGTTGCGAATTATCATTTATTATGCTACGACTTGTGACGTTATTACAGGTTTAGGATTAGGGGTGTAACAACCTTCCTTTCTATCTTTTCAAATCCTTCAAAGCTCAAGTTTGGTGCCATGAGAAAACTCCATTGATGGAGGAAAATCAAGTTTGAAGAGCTCTTTTGGTTCTCCATTCATCCAAGGTAATGAAAGTGAAAGAAAAATTAAGTTTCCTTCATTTTTCTTCATGACCGAAAATTTCATTCTCATGGGGGTTTTGCTTTACACCTTGAACTAGCTTGTTTTGATCACCAAGGACTAGTGGAGGTCCTCTTTGATTCATACCCAAGTCTATCTTGAGACTTCAAAGGTAATCATCCACTTTTATGCTTTAAAACACACATTTTAACCTAAGAATGAGTTCTATGAGTTTAGGCATTGTGCTAATTGGATAATTTGAATGTGAATTAGAACATTGGCAAGGGAATTAAAGTTCATTTCAGAAAGTCAAGCAAGAAAATCCAAGGAGAAAAGTGTGAAAAGCTTGGAAAAACAAGGTAAATGTTTTATCTAATGGTGGTTTAAGGTTTTAAGGGATGAGGTTTAGATAAGTACAAATGTAGCTTAAAGCTTACATTATGTAATGGGTTATATAACCTAGGAAAAGGAATTTAAACAAGCTTGTGACCAAGGAGCCAATGGGAATGAGTTAGTAAGATAAGTATAAGGTGAATTATGAGAACAATTATATTGCTATTGGAGCATTGTTGTATGTATTTGCAGGTTGAAAGCTTTTATATGTGGGAAATTCAGTGTTTAAGTTTAAGTCATTTAAGGGCCTAAGAGCCATGTCATTTAAGAGCCTTAGTGCTATGCAATTTAAGATTATTGCACTATATTGAGTTTATTGTGAATGAGTAGATTTTGGTGAGAAAATAAGATGAGAAAGGATTTGATGTGTGTGAGATGATTGAATGAGAAAAACCATGCATATGGGCATGATAATATACTAGAGGAGCTATGACGAAATTTGAGTAGAAAACAAAGTGTTTTTGTGGTGGTTGTGAATTAATATGACCTAAGATTTGTTAGGAACGATTATAAGGAATTTGATAGAAATGTGTTAACAAAGGTGTTCTTGATAATTGGAATGACCTAGAGTTGCCTAGGAGGAATTAGAGGATTGGTGATTGTATTAAACACACCAAATTCATGGTATTAGAAATGTTGAGACTTGTGCAAAAATCTATAGGAAATGATGTATAATACTTTGAGATGATTTAGGTATGAACTAGAGAATACAACAATGAGAATTTTGGGTAGCTTGTGTAGGTGGTGAAGATGCTATTGTTGGATTAATAAGATTAGTTTGGATGATAATGAGTGGACTTGGGTGATGGAAGTGAAAATTGTAGGAGAATGTTGTAAATTGTCAAGGAAATGACTAGGAATGTATAAGAGTGTTTAACCATGAGAATGGTGAGAATTGAGGAAAGGGGATGGAAATGTCTAAGGAGGGTGTAGCATGGTCAAAGTAAATGAAAAACATTGTTAAGGTGAAATACCCCAATCTTTAAATAATTAAATAATGATAGATAAGTATTATTTATGGGATTATTAAACCCTAATAAAAATATAAACACTTGGGCGTTAAAACGCACCTAAACTCCTTAAGGTCAAAAACGAGCGTTAAAGCCTGACCTTAAGTTAACCAAGTTATATAAGCTATAAAACTCAAATAAAGTTAACAAAGGGTCATTATATGACCTTTAAAACACAAGACCTCAGTAAGAACTGAGTAAAAATACAAAATGCCCGGGAGTTCCCTTAAGGGCCCTTAAGGTCTGAAAGTCCCGGAAATACTTTATTTAATAAAGTAAAGCATTACACTTCATTCTAAATACACAATAAAACTTTAATTAACATTTAAGATGAGGTTCTCAAGATATATTCTCAGTTAGAGACAAAGTTGTCGGAGGTTCCAAATGAGGGCCCCATAAACCCACGGGAGTGCCTCGGAGAGCAACCGAAGTGGCACGAACTCCAATATAAATCATTCTAAGAGTTCCTATCATCTATATTCATTATTCTAAAGAGGGTTCTAGAGAAACTTTCACAAAAATTAACAAAGTGCTCGGAGAAATTTCTTAACGCTCCTTTTTGCCCCGGGAGTGTCCCGTTAGCCCGAAAATTGAGTTACAAGTTTATATAACCCCATATAACTCAATGTAACACCTTAACCTATTATTATTGACTATAAAAAATGGCAATAAACACTTGGAACCAATAGCGGCTAATTATTTTCCAGAAAATTCATAAAGCACAAAAAAGCACCTTCGGGTGTCACAAAAACGCGTTTTACGCAATTGCCTTGAATTTTTTGTGGAGCCACGAGTTGATAATCTTAAAAGGGGATATATTGACCATCTAAATCAGTTGATGGCAGTACTAAATTCACAGCAAATGTGGGGGCGATTTTGGGATCAAAAAGGTACCTAAAATCAGCATTTTTACCTTAAAACTTTCATCCTTTACCATAATAAAAATATACCAATTAAATGCTGGAACCTATTACACATATTAATATGGTCTTAGTACATAATAGTGTAACAAAAATCAAGTTAAAAATCAAGTCCATCTGACCTCCATTCCATGCGCCAATATGGGTGGTTTTTGACTAGCTTTAACAAAAAAATATGTCTTGTGATATTGTGACTCACCTAGCATATACTATATGATAATGTAGCAATAAAATTCAGTCAATTTGGGAGTGCAGCACCGATTTTTCCCGCAAGAAAACAAGGGATATTAGCTTATACTAAGATAAAGAAATTAAACATAAATCTAGTCATACTTTTGACTAGTCAATTTAACAAGGAAGAACAAGTGGCTCCATTGTCTCATGGCTGCCGATTTAAATCAAGAAAAGGAGGGTATGAGTTACTGCTAAATCAATCAAGGGAACAAGTACCTAACCATCAAGACTAACTTGTTGCAATAAAACAAAAATCAAAGTCTTGGTAGTAGCATTGACTACCGAATTCAACCTAAAGTAATGGGGTTTGATTGCCTCATTTATTAGTCAATGAAACACAAACCTAACAAGCATTATTCCTTGTCTCCAATCAAGCAAAAATCAGTTGTCATCTAGCACATAACAACCGAGAATCATAAGGAAAATAAGGGAGTAATTAACATGTTAATTGACTTAAAAATTCAAAGAAGACTACTACCACCATACCTCTTGTCTTCTAGCTCTCAATCATCAAACAAGACTCCATTATTTCATCCTCAATCAGCCGAAAACATGTCTCAATTAAGAGACTTTTGTAGTCAAATTCTAAGTCTAATTAATCAAAAACAAGACATAAAATAATGCCTTGTATCATACCAATGATTTCCAATCTTTCTTCCTTGTCTTTCTTGTCTTAATACCTCACGTATCCATTCATTTCCTTGCCACATTAACCGAATGGTAAGTCTTCCTTCTCTTGCTCTCTCTTTTCTTCTTCCTTTGGTAATTTAAATCCTTAGAGCTTTAAGCTCCATTAATGGTGTTCTAAGTTCTAACACCAATTTTGTAACACCCCAACTACAACCATACACTTAACAACAAAATAGCAGCGGAAAACTGAACTCTTCACATTACTTAACTCAATGGTGTTACACGCCGTTAACCACCCACGTGGCTAACAAGGCTAATACCATATACCTATACATTGTATCGGTCTGATGGACTAGATTCCCGAGCGACTACACATTACTATCCCTTTCCATTAACAACAAAAACATACACATACCTTCCAACTGTACCGGGTATTTACAAACTAATGCCGATAACAATTTCGGTCTTACTACACCTACTGTACACATACAACTTAAATGACTATCCATGTACAAACGACTACCCCGTCCTACTCTCGAACGGCTTCCAGCTCCTTGTACCTGAAATAGGAAAAAGAAGAGAAAGGGTGGCCCCCCAGGGGCTCAGCACCTTTGCTGGTATGGTAATCCCGCAGCCCGCATGCTACCGGGCCACGCACAACTAATTGTCGTCTTAACATGCGGTTGATTATATTTGAATCATGCGTGTAAACTATAAACACACAACACATTACATTCCACCGTAATGGCTCAACAAAAACAGGCAACACATCCATACTTGATAAATCACTCATTGTGTTCTTTAACCCTAGAGGGTTCTCCTCTAATGGAGCTACTTCCTTAATAGACGACACTTACCCAATAATCGGGTTATCCTTAAACGCCTTTTATTATAAACTGGGATTCATATCCATGATCCACATACTCCACATTTTAACAACATATAACATCACACCGCTATAAGAATTACGGCACAACAATAACACATAACACAACGGGTACGGTTCTCTTAAGGAACCGACCCCAAACATAATTAGTTCACTGTAGAGCCTAGAGAATGTTGCCAACTCATGATAAGCTCGTTACACAACACTCGTTACCGTCCTAATAGTCGGACGAGTAACTTAACTTAAAGATGGATCGGATTTAGTGACCCGAACACACCACACAAACACATGTTCCCCCTAAACCGATCATAAGTCAGAATAGCTAAGCTTTGGAGTAAGCTAATGGGAGATCGTAACCCGTGAGGGAAACAACCATAACAGAGAGGAGGGTAAGGCTAAAAAGGATACCCCCTCCCTGAATACCCCAAACCTTGGTATGTTGTGTAAATGTTAAGCTATGGTATTTAAAGGCTAAAAAGTGCCTTAGAAACATAAATGAATCATTTAAACCATGGTAAACACAATAAAACACTAAGACACGGTATGAGCAAAAACATGCTCTAAGCCATGAGTGAACTTGGTTAGGACTCAAAAGCCTACCAAGACTTGATAATGTTCAATTATGATTTAATAAGGCTAAATAAGTCCTTAGGAAACTTTGGTAGACAATGAAACCAAACAAAACACAAATAAATACCTTAAGGTCAATAAGAGCAAAAATGTGCTCTAAGCTTGTGATAAATGTGTATAAGACCTAATGGTCATACCTATACTTTATAAATATGTTAATGAACATATTAAATCAATTACCAAAGAAAACCAAGCTTGAAAACAAGTTAAAACACAAAATGTGCTTTAAGGAGTCTTAAAGCACGTTTTCGAAAAATTGTCTTGTAAATGAGTTTTGAATGGCTAAATGTCCATCATTACTCTTTAATTAACATGTGTACTATATAGTATCACATTTGGGTGGCTATATCAATGGGAAATCAAAAATTTCACTTCTATGTGCCTTGTTATTGGTGAATAGTGATTTTTATAACTAGTTTGTAACATATAATGTTATAAGTGATTAAATTGGTCAACAAAGACCAAAACACCCTCCTAGGCATAATGGTGGCCGGTTTTGTAGTGAGGAGTCACCAAGTATGTTAACTTGTTAAGTAAATAAATGTGACTCATAGTTACTATTTGCTTTAAGACTTAAATATCTTCAAAAGTAAGTTCTATCTTCATTCTCCCTTCCTTTCCTCCATTTCACACGGTTCCAACTCCTTCTCCTCTCTTCTTCTTGTTCTCTCTCGGTAATATAGCACCATCACCATGGAAGTTCATCTTTGACCACATGTAAACATAGCTCACTTAACCAAATCAAAAACAACACCACCATTCTCTTAGTTAAGCCAAGCTCTACAATCTTGTCTCTTCAAAACTTCAAAACCTCCATTTCGGTGCCAAGAGAAACCTCCATGGGAAGAGCTTGAGCTCATCTTTTCATGCCTTGACATTCTCCTTTGCTTCAAGGTAAGGAAACTCAAAGAAAAATCAAGTTTCCTTCATGTTTTGTCATGTCCGAAAATCACTCTTAATGGAGTCATTATATTGCCTTGTTCTAGCTTCATTCCAAGCTTTCATGGACTAGGAGGAGTCCTCTCTTGATATATATTCAAGCTCTCTTTCCATTCCAAGGTAAAACAATCATGTTAATACCTTAAGATAATACATGTAACTAGGGTTTACAATGAGATAAAGCTTAAAGCTTATATACTCATTTTAATGTTGGTAATTGTTTAGTTGTTGGCAAGGAACCAAATGCCCTACCGGTTCTACAAGGAAACAAGAAAGAATTTGTGAGGAAAAGAGGAAAACAACCTATCTAATGGGTTAATGCCTTAGGAGGAATAAGCTTATAATGCTTGTTAAAGTACCTAAGGAGCCAATGGTGAATGAGCTAGTAAAATGCTCTCAAGGAGTTTATAAAGGAATATGTATTGTGGGTGTATTTGCAGGTCAAAGGCATTATTATGTGGGAAATTCAGTGTTTAAGGTTTATGCAATTTAAGGGCCTAAGAGCCATGCATTTAAGGGCCTAAGTGCCAAGCAATTTAAGTTATGCACTATATTGTGATGTAGTGCTTAATGTGTGAAGTTTGTGTATAAAATGTGTTTGATGGATTTTAGGTGTTCTTGGATGGATTAAGGTAAAAACCTAAGTGTTTGGATGTGGGTATATACTAGAGAAGCTATGGCCAAATTTGGGAAATGTGTAAGAAGTTTTAAGTGTGGTAAGTGAGTTTTGGTGAACTAGGAAGGATTAAAGGTGAATGAATGTTTACTTGAGAAGAAAACATGTATTAAGGTGATTTAGAGTGATGCAAGGATTTAGGTGTTGCCTTGGAAGTTCTAGGAATTCAATGGGTTTTTGTGAATGTATTAAAGTCTTGGAGAAGTTGTTTAAGGTTTAGGTAAGGTTGGTGTTCAAGGAGCAAGTGATGTTTAGGTATGATGTGAAAAAGGAGATTTAGTTAGTAAGAAAAGAAGTTGAGGGATGATGATAAGGTCTAGAGGATACACCTTGGTATTTTGGTCATTATAGGTGAAATGCCACCTAGAAATCATAAGGAGAAAACATTGTAAGTGTTAGGAATTTTGTGGAGATATAAGTAAAGGTTTAAGGAATTAGGAAAAATAATTTTGTGAGTGTTAAGAATATCTTAAGGGTGTGTTTGAAGTGCCAAATGATGTTAGAACACATTAAGAGGCCTTAGGAGAAGTTTGGTGAAGATTGACAAAGTTTGGGTAAGTTTAGGAGGCGACCGACCCAGGGGCCGACCCAGTTTTGGGTCGGTCGAGCCTCTGTAAAATGTTAAGAATATGTTCGGTAATGGACCGACCCAGAAGGTTGGGTCGGACATGGGTCGGTCGGTCAAGTTACAAAGGAGGGAAAATGTTCGCACATGGACCGACCCAGAATGGTGGGTCGGACGTGGGTCGGACGGGCATGTTTGTAAGGAAGTAAAAGGGGTGTAATGGACCGACCCAGCTGTGGGTCGGTCGGTGGGTCGGTCGGACCAAAAACATGGTTTAAGGTTTGAGATGATTTGTGATGATGGGGATTGGTAGGTAATGATGTTATAAGGATGTTGAGGGCTTGTAAGGGGAGTTTTAATAACACCTAAGTGGGTTAAAGGTTGTATTAAGAATGTGAGAGTAAAACATGTTAAAAATGTAAAGTTATGTAACAAAGTTAACGGGGAAAAATTATAAGCTTTGGACATTAAATAATCAAGCAAACCCCAATGTTAATGAAAACACATGTGATGTTAACAGTTGTTCGAGAATTTGCTCGAGGAACATAAATGGACGTGGTAAAGTGGACCCCGGTGACAGGTATGGTTTTCTTGCAACCTGTGTCCTACCGGATTACACCGGCTTGTATGCCAATGTGTTTTTCTGTATGTTTGCCACGTTATGAGATAAATCATGAAACGAGTTTACAGTCGTTATTGTTATTGTATGTTTACGTGCCGATACCGGTAACCTGAATGCGCTTGAAGGGCTAGTTAACCTCTATTAGGTAAACGTAGGAGAACGGTATCCGGTAACAACGTTTCCGACTTAAGGAACGTTCTAACCACGGCTATGCGTGAGTTGGTTATGTGATGTTTGTGCGTGATGTTGTATGTGAAGGTATGACTCTCTCTCCTCCCTTGTGTGCTTAACTCGGTTATGATACCGTATGTGTGTGTGGTTGTGGTAGGCTCCATAATGGATCTCTAACTACTTAATTATAAGAGTCTATGGGCTAATGGGGGGTGAGGAGTCCGGTAGTTTCCGGCCACGCGTGTGATGGTGGGGGTCGTTATCATATCCAGTTCGGCTCCCTTGGTGTATGTTTAGGTGGTATTCCAATTTGGTTTCAACCTTCCCTTAGCTTATCCAAAGCTAGTTTACTGACTCACGTCGGGCCATAGGGGCATACTGTGTTGTTTGGTGTGCTTGGGATCACTATATCCGACACACCTTGGGTTTAAGTCAACCGTTCAAATAACAGGATGGTGATGAGGTAATTAACGAGCTTGGTATGAGTTTGGCAACAATCTCTGTGCTCATGGTATGGATAACTATGATGGAAGGTTCCTTGTGAGAACCGAGTTTATGATGATATGTATTGTTGTTGTGATATGCAAAATACCTTGCTATGCTTTGGCTTATATAATATATTGGACGTTTTAAATGAATGCAATGTGGTCATGTGTCCGTCGAGACAAGAAAGGGTTGTTATGTTTGTTATGTGTAGGATGAGTTATGTTGTAGGATATGGAATGTGTGGATCATGGAAATGAATCCCAGTTTGTGACAAGAGGCATTTAAGGATAACCCGATTAATGGGTACATGCCGTTCGTTAAGGAAGTAGCTCCGTTTAGAGGAGAGCCACTCTAGGGTTTAAGGAATCATTGAATGGTTGGTTAAGTGTGGATGTTTTGGTTATAGGTGGAGCCCATTGAGGCGAAACATTATGTGAGACATATTAATGGTTTGTATGCATGAATTAAATATAATCAACTGCATGCTAAGACGACAATTAGTCGTGCGTGGCCCGGTAGCATGCGGGCTGCGGGATTACCATACCAGCAAAGGTGCTGAGCCCCTTGGGGCCACCCCTTTCTCTTCTTTTTCCTATTTCAGGTACGAAGTGCTGGAAGCCGTTCGAGAGTAGGACGGGTAGTCATTGTACATGGGTAAACTTTAAGTGTATGTATACAGTAGGTGTAGTAAGACCGAAGTTGTTGTCGGCAACAGTTTATAAATACTCGGTACAGGGGGAGTGTATGTATATAATAAATGTTGAAGATGGATTGAGTATTGTATTGTGTAGTTGCTCGGGAATCTAGTCCATCAGACCGATACAAATGTACACATATTAGCCTTGTTAGCCACGTGGGTGGTTAACGGCGTGTAACACCATTGGAATAAGTAATGTGATGAGTTGAGTTTCCGCTGCAGATCGTTGTTATGTGCTGGTTGTTGGATGGGGTGTTACAAAAAGTGGTATCAGAGCGAAGTATCGCTCTGATGACTGAATTACCGAGCTTAGGAAATACCGAGTTAGGATTTAAGTACTTTGGGTTAAGGGTTGAGTGATAGCGTGAGAGATACGCTAGATAGGAACTACCAGTGACTACTGGAAACCTACAAATCCATCCCACCCTCCACAATCCCTGTTTGATAACTTGGGAAAGAACGCCAGAGAGATGGAAGTCCTCTCTTACTCGGGAATACCCGATCTGGCTGTTATTAAATACCTTTAGGGTACGGAGAACCTGTCACACGGTTGATCCGAAAACTGGGAATCCCGGAGACGGTCTCCATTGGACAAGTTAACCGCATTTAATAGCGAAGAATGAAGAATCTTGTGTATAGAAGAATAGAATTTCCAGCAACCTGGGTCGACATGCAGAGCAGTCGAGAAACCAGCTTGCAACGCACCTACCGTGCAACAGGCAAGAAGTGGATTAGTGAAACCGAGACGAGTGTCTACGGGACCACAGTTAATAAATAACACCACGGTAATCAACGACAGGGAACTACAACGGTGAACACAACAAGTCAGTGCCCAAATACGTGGAACGGGATACAAGAGATACAATACTAAGAAAAAGAGGGTCTCCCAGATGGGAGAAACACCCATGTTAATAATACGAAACAGTGAGAACCCAGAGGATTATTATCAAGCAGTAAGATCAGTGAGGGCCAACAAGGCCACTGATGACAATATGGGTAAAAAAAACCACAAACGGTATGTGTTAAACGATAGCCAGTTAGCATGGCGCACTTGCCATAGCAAGTGCTGCTATAACAGGGCTGTTTGGGGAAAACACTACAAGTACTTGGAAAAGTACATAAAGTTAAATGTGAATGTCATAACAGTGGAAGGGCCTGTTAGCCTAACCTCTGTAATTGTAACACACCAGTCAGCAAGAAGCTAGACTTGGACTAAGGTAAGAAGATGTTGTGAAACCATGGAAATTTTTCTTTCAAACCTTTTTCAAACTTTTCTTTTCAAACCAGATTTCTTTCAAACCAACACTTCTTTCCATTCTTTTAAACCAAACCAGTGAAACCAAGGACATGACAAGGATACAACATGGATAAACCTTCCCTCGATTAAGTTCGGGAAGAAGGAATGAATATTGTCACGGGACAATATAAGGGAGTTGACAACAGAATACTTCACCTAGGCGTGTGACGGACACTACAAGTGTACCAACTGTGTTGTGGGACGACCGCACTCCGATAGGAGCATGTGGGCCGACAGACCTACTTATAGGTTAGTTGGGTAAGTAGTAATGTATCAGTATGATACCCCATATATGTATACGAGTAGAGTCCGAAACACGGGAAGTAGTCGACTCCGTCTACGGTAAGCAGTATAAATCAAACAAAGGAGCTAGAAAATTACAAGGAATGATTGAAGTAAAGGAACTCAGTTAAGATAACAGACTAAAGGAATTAGTAAATTCCTTTCAAGGAAATATTTAAGAGTAGCAAGTGCGAAGGGCACAAACTATGTAAAGACATCACAATGACTTAAGGGTCCCAGGGAACATGACCAGCTTGAAAAGCATGGCAAGGCAGATGCCTAATGTGGACACATTAATGTGCAATGAACGGATAAATTCCCAGAATAAGTACCTACACTACCAGGAAATGTTAATCTTCACAGAAGAAGATAATAACCAGTAAAGAACGCGAAAGGGTACTAATGGAATATACCAAGTGTGTAAAATGGCATAACTTAGCAACACCCAGGACAATCCTTGAGGGTGTTTGCATCAACAATTGTTGAACAAGATGACATGACAGAACACAAGGGTTGAAACTAACACCCAGTTAGACATAAGTTGTCAGGAGACGGACTGACAATCCTAAGGGGCATCCCATGAAAGGAAACGGAATGCAACGACCTTGTCATGGAGCCCAATGTAATATTCAAACCATGTAATGTAGTACAGAGAGTACATGTGTGGACAGCCTATAATGAGCCCAGCTCAAGGCAAATAAGGCTTATAAGCCAAAGCAAGATATGTTATATAAATTCGATTGATGGTAGAAGTTTAGTTGTATAAGTGAATAGAGTGGTAAACGAACCACTGCATTAAGAGTGGGGATACCTCCCGACATTGTGACACCGCAGGAGCGGAGTTATGTGAATCAAGTTCAAGAAATATGTTAAGGATTGACCATGTGTTATTGAAAGAAATTAGCTTAGTAGTATGTGATAAGGTGAAACAGAGCAATAATGCCGGCTTGTGACTCGAATGATCGATGCTCAAGAGCATTTAGTAGTCATCCAAAGGAGGGATGAACCAAATGTGAAAATGTAAGTTTATGTGTGGAAGTTGAGGTGACAGCAGATACGATATAAGCTGATGTTATACAAGTAAGAGCACGGTGCGCAACAAGCGACCGTTGTATAAATGTTGTTAAACGAAACGTAACAGATAAGATCAGTATGAGTTAAACCAGTGGAGATGCAAGAAAGATGTTAAACAAACTGAGCAATAAGCCAGTGGTAGGTTTGTGATGAGGAACTCAGTGTGAATTCCATGGCGAATCGCATAAGGGATTTACTGTCAAGAGTTTACGCCTCTGCACTCTGTATGACTGAGTGTTTTGGTATTGCACTTGCGCAGTAATGATCGATGAGATAGCTAGGAATTGGAAATAGTTGATTGTGGACAAATAATGTTATAAGGCGATGCATAGGAAATGCAAGGCCGCAACCAATAAAAGAGTACTTGTACAAAACCGAACGTGGAGATATGATTACGGTAAGTGCTACAGTACTAACTGCCAAATATTAGAAATAGCTGAAGACACACAACACTAGGTAGTAGCTCGATCTCAACCGACAGTAATCGAAGAGACAAGTCAATCATTGTGAAGTTACATAGTTTACGCGGTAAGCATAGGAAAGTGGGATGGAAAATCGTGAACTCACCGAATTCGCTCAGGGTAAAATACCATGCGTCGGTTGAGAAACCATTGTTACCTCGATAGTGGTAATACGTTGGAGATGTACAATACATTAACATAACGAATGGGGCAAACCAACAGAGCCAGGAGCCCATGCGTCAGGTACCGGATATAATGGTGAGAATGAATAATGACTAGTTAATCCTACCTAAAAGCCTCACAGGCCAGACCGAACCGGTTATGAGTTACAACTCCAATGCGAATTCTTGTTTAGGGACTAAACCGCCAATATGGTTAAGATCCCTAATCAATCCATTGTGTATAGACCCGTGGAAGTTAAACACTTCACGACGGAAGAACATTTTAAGCTAGGCTCATGATTGATTACGTGGGCGTAATCCCTTTTAAGGGGGGTAAGAGCGCAAAAACCACTTAGTGTGTTTTACCGTACAGTGTACGCGAACTAGGTTGTGCATAGCCCAAAATGATTGTTATGATGGTTGCGCGTGTGTTATATAAACATACGCATTTATTTGTGGGTAATTGTGGTAATTGCAACAGTGGTGTTGGAGAGTACAAGTGAAGGAGTAAAGAAACTCCCGGGGATCTACAACCCGATGGTGCATAAATATAACCATGTCATTGTATGTTTGATAAATATATGTATTTATGAAGGGTTATGAGACCGCAGAGAACCTAGTGAAATTGAATTCCCTAGGTAACTCGAATTAAGTTGGATTTGGGTGATGATTGATAGACGGAGTTCTATATCCTTGGATGTTTGATTATGACTAGAAGGATTCAAAGATAGAAAATGCGATATGCTTGAATTAATTGTTGATTGAAAAGAAGTGGGAGGTGAAACTTGATTACATGAGATCAAGGGAAGCCGAACACAAATTGGGTGGAAAGATAGTTCAACCTGATGCTATCACATCAGGTTGGATGACTCTTGAAGCTCCCTGTAAGTGGTCTAACTAACTATATTAAGAAAGATACAAAGGGCATAAATCGACTTGGAGTTGTATGGGTTTTCAAAGGATTTCAATTGGTGTTTTTCAAACATCGATAAATATTTGAATAAAGATCTTCTTATCTTAACCCACAAGGAATTTTAAATTTAAGTGATTGGTTTTAATTTCCCAAAGGCACGGGACGGAAGGCGTCCATCGCGACCGGGTTCTGCGGGATCATAGTGTATATCAAGGATATTTTTGATGCTATACATGCTCTGACATGTGTGTGGTAATTGATGAAGGTTGTGTTTTGACTTGGATTTCCTAAAGTGTATACTATCAGCCTATGAGTCTAAATGTGTGGTGTTACATAGACCTATGTGTCTAGAGACTGTTATGGTTTAATGGGGACCTAGTGTCCAAATGAGTGGATATGTTGCCCGGCCCATTAGTCCGAGTTGGATGTAAAGGGTGGTTGGTAATGGAAGTTTTAGGATATAAGTAATTCCCGTATCCTAATCCCAATGATGCGAGGAAATGTGAACTTCGAGCGAAGTTCTTTTAAGGGGGGTAGATGAAATACCCCAAACCTTGGTATGTTGTGTAAATGTTAAGCTATGGTATTTAAAGGCTAAAAAGTGCCTTAGAAACTAATGAATCATTTAAACCATGTAACACAATAAAACACTAAGACACGGTAGAGCAAACATGCTCTAAGCCATGAGTGAACTTGGTTAGGACTCAAAAGCCTACCAAGACTTGATAATGTTCAATTATGATTTAATAAGGCTAAATAAGTCCTTAGGAAACTTTGGTAGACAATGAAACCAAACAAACACAAAAATACCTTAAGGTCACTAAGAGCAAAATGTGCTCTAAGCTTGTGATAAATGTGTATAAGACCTAATGGTCATACTCTACTTTATAAATATGTTAATGAACATATTAAATCAATTACCAAAGAAAACCAAGCTTGAAAACAAGTAAAACACAAATGTGCTTTAAGGAGTCTTAAAGCACGTTTCGAAAAATTGTCTTAAATGAGTTTGAATGGCTAATGTCCATCATTACTCTTTAATAACATGTGTACTATATAGTATCACATTGGGTGGCTATATCATGGGAAATCAAAAATTCACTTCTATGGCCTTGTTATTGGGGAATAGTGATTTTTTATAACTAGTTTGTAAACTATATGTTATAGTGATTAATTGGTCAACAAAGACCAAAACACCCGCCTAGGCATAATGGTGGCCGGTTTTTGTAGTGAGGAGTCACCCAAGTATGTTAACTTGTTAATAAATAATGGTGACTCATGTACTATTTGCTTTAGACTTAAATATCTTCAAAAGTAAGTGCTATCTTCATTCTCCCTTCCCTTCCTCCATTTCACACGGTTCCAACTCCTTCTCCCTCTCTTCTTCTTGTTCTCTCTCGGTAATATAGCACCATCACCATGGAAGTTCATCTTTGACCACATGTAAAACATAGCTCACTTAACCAAATCAAAACAAACACCACCATTCTCTTAGTTAAGCCAAGCTCTACAATCTTGTCTCTTCAACTTCAAAACCTCCATTTCGGTGCCAAGAGAAACCTCCATGGGAAGAGCTTGAGCTCATCTTTTCATGCCTTGACATTCTCCTTTGCTTCAAGGTAAGGAAACTCAAAGAAAATCAAGTTTCCTTCATGTTTGCAGTGCCGAAAATCACTCTTAATGGAGTCATATATTGCCTGTTCTAGCTTCATTCCAAGCTTTCATGACTAGGAGGAGTCCTCTCTTGATATATATTCAAGCTCTCTTTCCATTCCAAGGTAAAACAATCATGTTAATACCTTAAGATAATACATGTAACTAGGGTTTACAATGAGATAAAGCTTAAAGCTTATATACTCATTTTAATGTTGGTATATTGTTTAGTTGTTGGCAAGGAACCAATGCCCTACCGGTTCTACAAGGAAACAGAAAGAAATTTGGAGGAAAAGAGGTAAACAACCTATCTTAATGTGGTTTAATGCCTTGGAGGAAAAGCTTATAATGCTTGTTAAAGTACCTAAGGAGCCAATGGTGAATGAGCTAGTAAAATGCTCTCAAGGAGTTTAATAAAGGAATATAATTTTGGGTGTATTTGCAGGTCAAAGGCTTATTATTGGGAAATTCAGTGTTAAGGTTTACAATTTAAGGGCCTAAGAGCCATGCATTTAAGGCCTAAGTGCCAAGCAATTTAAGTTATGCACTATTTGTGATGTAGTGCTTAATGTGTGAAGTTTGTGTATAAAATGTGTTTGATGGATTTTAGGTGTTCTTGGATGGATTAAGGTAAAAACCCTAAGTGTTTGGATGTGGGTATACTAGAGAAGCTATGGCCAAATTGGGAAATGTGTAAGAAGTTTTAATTGTGGTAAGTGAGTTTTGGTGAACTAGGAGGATTAAGGTGATGAATGTTTACTGAGAAGAAACATGTTTAAGGTGATTAGGTGATGCAAGGATTTAGGTGTTGCCTTGGAAGTTCTAGGAATTCAATGGGTATTTGTGAAGTATTAGTCTTGGATAAGTGTTTAAGGGTTTAGGTAAGGTTGGTGTTCAAGGAGCAAGTGATGTTTAGGTTGATGTGAAAAAGGAGATTTAGTTAGTAAGAAAGATTGAGGGATGATGATAGGTCTAGAGGATACACCTTGTATTTTGGTCATTATAGGTGAAATGCCACCTAGAAATCATAAGGAGAAAACATTGTAAGTGTTAGGAATTTTGTGGAGATATAAGTAACAGGTTTAAGGAATTAAAAAATAATTTTGTGAGTGTTTAAGAATACTAAGGGTGTGTTTGAAGTGCCAATGATGTTAGAACACATTAAGAGGCCTTAGGAGAAGTTTGGTGAAGATTTGACAAAGTTTGGGTAAGTTTAGGAGGCGACCGACCCGGGCCGACCCAGTTTGTGGGTCGGTCGAGCCTCTGTAAAATGTTAAGAATATGTTCGGTAATGGACCGACCCAGAAGGTTGGGTCGGACATGGGTCGGTCGGTCAAGTACAAAGGAGGGAAAATGTTCGCACATGGCCGACCCAGAATGGTGGGTCGACGTGGGTCGGACGGGCATGTTTGTAAGGAAGTAAAAGGGGTCTGTAATGGACCGACCCAGCTGTGGGTCGGTCGGTGGGTCGTCGGACCAAAAACATGGTTTAAGGTTATGAGATGATTGTGATGATGGGGATTGGTAGGTAATGATGTTTATAGGATGTTGAGGGCTTGTAAGGGGAGTTTTAATAACACCTAAGTGGGTTAAAGGTTGTATTAAGAATGTGAGAGTAAAACATGTTAAAAATGTAAAGTGTAACAAAGTTAACGGGGAAAAATTATAAGCTTGGACACTAATAATCAAGCAAACCCCAATGTTAATGAAAACACATGTGATGTTAACAGTGTTCGAGAATTTGCTCGAGGAACATAAATGGACGTGGTAAAGTGGACCCCGGTGACAGGTATGGTTTCTTGCAACCTGTGTCCTACCGGATTACACCGGCTTGTATGCCAATGTGTTTTTTCTGTATGTTGCCACGTTATGAGATAAATCATGAAACGAGTTTACAGTCGTTATTGTTATTGTATGTTTACGTGCCGATACCGGTAACCTTGAATGCGCTTGAAGGGCTAGTTAACCTCTATTAGGTAAATGTAGGAGAACGGTATCCGGTAACAACGTTTCCGACTTAAGGAACGTTCTAACCACGGCTATGCGTGAGTTGGTTATGTTGATGTTTGTGCGTGATGTTTGTATGTGAAGGTATGACTCTCTCTCCTCCCTTGTGTGCTTAACTCGGTTATGATACCGTATGGTGTGTGTGGTTGTGGTAGGCTCCATAATGGATCTCTAACTACTTAATATAAGAGTCTATGGGCTAATGGGGGTGAGGAGTCCGGTAGTTTCCGGCCACGCGTGTGATGGTGGGGGTCGTTATCATATCCAGTTCGGCTCCCTTGGTGTATGTTTAGGTGGTATTCCAATTTGGTTTCAACCTTCCCTTAGCTTATCCAAAGCTAGTTTAACTGACTCACGTCGGGCCATAGGGGCATACTGTGTTGTTTGGTGTGCTTGGATCACTATATCCGACACACCTTGGGTTTAAGTCAACCGTTCAAATAACAGGATGGATGAGGTAATTAACGAGCTTGGTATGAGTTTGGCAACAATCTCTGTGCTCATGGTATGGACTAACTATGATGGAAGGTTCCTGTGAGAACCGAGTTTATGATGATATGTATTGTTGTTGTGATATGCAAAATACCTTGCTATGCTTGGCTTATATATATATTGGACGTTTTAAATGAATGCAATGTGGTCATGTGTCCGTCGAGACAAGAAAGGGTTGTTGTTTGTTAGTGTAGGATGAGTTATGTTGTAGGATAGGAATGTGTGGATCATGGAAATGAATCCCAGTTTGTGACAAGAGGCATTTAAGGATAACCCGAATGGGTACATGCCGTTCGTTAAGGATAGCTCCGTTTAGAGGAGAGCCACTCTAGGGTTTAAGGAATCATTGGATGGTTGGTTAAGTGTGGATGTTTTGGTTATAGGTGGAGCCATTGAGGCGAAACATTATGTGAGACATATTAATGGTTTGTATGCATGAATTAAATATAATCAACTGCATGCTAAGACGACAATTAGTCGTGCGTGGCCCGGTGCATGCGGGCTACGGGATTACCATACCAGCAAAGGTGCTGAGCCCCTTGGGGCCACCCCTTTCTCTTCTTTTTCCTATCAGGTACGAAGTGCTGGAAGCCGTTCGAGAGTAGGACGGGTAGTCATTGTACATGGGTAAACTTTTAAGTGTATGATACAGTAGTGTAGTAAGACCGAAGTTGTTTCGGCAACAGTTTAAAATACTCGTACAGGGGAGTGTATGTATATAATAAATGTTGAAGATGGATTGAGTATGTATTGTGTAGTTGCTCGGGAATCTAGTCCATCAACCGATACAATTGTACACATATTAGCCTTGTTAGCCACGTGGGTGGTTAACGGCGTGTAACACCATTGGAATAAGTAATGTGATGAGTTGAGTTTCCGCGCAGATTGTTATTATGTGCTGGTTGTTGGATGGGTGTTACACAGGTCCCCGACGACTTAACATGAGTAAGAGTAAGAGTAGTTAAGTATGGATCCGCAAGTATGTTTGAGTATGTATGCGTAAGTACCGTGAATGAGTAAAAGAGTAATCTCCACCCGATTAACCCGGGTGGACCAATATGAGCTAACAAGTTTACTGAATTGCGTATGTATTGTATATTGTACTGTGTAACGTGGACTTCAGGAAAGGTAAGTATGTATCGTTGGGTTGTATGGAATACTGTGTATGAATTGAAGTGTATGTATCGAAGTGAATGTGTGTATTCTTGTGTAAAGTATTGTAGTATATGTATAAGAGCATGTATGTATGTATGATGCATGAAAATGAACCGCATGTATACGACCAAGCGGTCGGCGTACCCTCACTAGTACGCGGGGTATGCGGTTATCATGCTCGGCGAAAGCTGACCCCTTCGGGGGACATTTTTTTAGTGTGCAGGTACCCGAAACGAATATGGTCAAGGAAGAGACCGGAGGCACACCCCGATATTTGGAAGTAAGTAGCGTGTGAGGAACGGGTAGCAAGTGGTCTCTTAGCGAATTATGAACTTTAAAGAGATAGTACATTGTATAAGGATCTTAGTAAACTCGGTATGTAGATTATATTGTATTGTACTTGGAGTATTGTATTGAATGGAGATTGTAGTAGCATTTGGTAAATGGAGAATGCATTGTGGATTTGTAGTACTCGGGATTCCGGTCCATCAGACCGATGCTGTATGTAGAATCAGTAGCCTTGTTAGTCACGTGGGTGACTAACGGCATTGTATCACCCATGGTATGTAAATATATATCCGCTACGTGTATCTGATGAGTAAGGAGTTGGGACGTTAATGGCTGTAATTATAGTAGGGGTGTTACAGATTTAGATTCCAACTACTCGTTATATCCTACGGGTATGTAATAATTGCTACGGTGATAATATTTATTACATGGAAGTTACATTCTCGCATTGTTCATGTAATTGTCGAGATGCGTGCATGCGGAAATAACGTTTACGTGCGCGCATGCATGTTGCCTAACCATTTCATTATACGAGATAATTTACGTAGTTATACTTATGAACATGTGCTGACATTTATATATACACCTCGAGTACGTATATATTATAATTGTTGTTATACTTTATTGCTTACGCACTTTTCACGCGCATATAAAAATGCTATATACTTGTATGTGTGTATAATGCAGTCGTCGTTATATCAACGTTCTACATGTAATTGTATAACCCCTTTTATGTGATTTGTTAAACACATTACTAATTCCTATCATATGAATTTTAGTGTTCCTCTTATGACAAAGTTTCCAACCTTACAATATACTTCCACAAATTTTCTAACTTACCCCATCATGTTATGTAATGTTTATAATGCATATTTATTCCTTAATAACTTCCTTATAATATTTATCCTCTTATACTTCAACATTATGTCAAATTATACTATCCCGACCTTATTATATATATTTTTTCCACATATTAACCATTCCCAAATCAGCCCCTATATTATAACCACTATATTTATAACCTTATTAATTTATAATCTAAGGTTTTCAAACATTATCATATATATGTGTTATGTATATAATTCTGAACCGCCCCTACTGTTTTCGGAAATCCCTATATCATTCCCACATGTTTTGATTATTTATAAAAACTATCCCATATATTATAATCGTTATATTATTAACCTTATTAACTTATAACCTAAGGTATTTAAACCTTATAATATACATGTGCACATATAAATACATATATTATTGAGCAGTCCCGACATGCTACCCAACTTTATTTATCCACCCATATATTTCTTTTAATTACACTATAACCCCCTTTTATTTTATAAACTCTCATTTAATTACTTAACTTTATAATATACACTTCAATTATTTTAAATACCAAACTAATTCAATAATCTTATCAATTCCCAACTGTACGGTTTTAATACATGTTAACCCTTAACTTTCATTATTTATACTTTGGTCCACTTTTATTTTATAAACTTACAATTTAATATCAAAACTTCATATTATACACCTAGATTTATTTAATTCCAACAACCAGCAAATAATTTCCACAAATTTCCAAATAATCCCCAAGGGTTGCTCTAATTCCCAATTCCACCCAGATTTTTGATTATTTATAAATTAGCCCCATAGGTTTTATAAAATGTTACATTTTAATACTTAAACTATATGTTATACTCCTTAATTAAATAAATCACATTACCAACTCATAATTTACCCAAATTCACATACAGACCCTTAAGGTCGTTTAAATTTCATTCCAGCCCCTAATCTTTCAGAAATTACATTATAGACCCATGGATTTTTAAATTGTTACACATTAGCACTTAACCATATATTATAACCCTTAATTAATTAATTCCTTAAACCAATCCCAAAAGTTCTTTAAGTTCCCAAACAGACCCCTAGGGTCTAGATATTTATTTTTCGACACCTATAATTTTCGGTAATTACATAAACACCCCTTTTCTTTTTATAAATGTTATTTCTGACTTATTATTTCTTTAAATACTCAAAATAATTATTCTTATCATTTTAATTTGGTCAAACCTCACTTGTGGTCAAGGTTGACCACCTAAAATGTTCCTTTGACCAATTTGTTTTTATTTATGAAAATACCCCAATTAATACTCTATTTTTATATTCAACCCCTAATCTCATAAAATTCATATTTTATAGTCATAAACTTCCTAGAATCATCCCTCTCGGCTTTTATTTATATTTAATGCTCTATATTTCTTTTTAATTATGTTATGACTCCATATATAATTTTTTTATTTACTTAGACATTTTATAAGGTTTTAAAATTATTTAAACCATGACATAAGCTTGTAAATATACCAATATTTTTCTAGTGTATTCCTAGATAGTTATATGTACTAGTATTATTATTTGCACCATAAACTTATACAACTTTCTAAATCAACTTATAAATTTAATAATAACTATTTGTGGCCCAAAATTCCCATAATAACATGGCCTAATTACATGGCTTTAAAAAAATAGCATAATAATAACTTTTAAATGGTATTAAAATGTTTTCTAAATTATATTACGTCACGGTTTGCAAACAGAATTTATAATAATACCATTAAATAATTTTCTTCCATTTTCTTTCTTTGATCACTTATAAAATACTCTTAAATTAGCCATTAGCATTTAGTCTCACTAATCAATTATTTAACCATTTATTTTCTACACATATTAGGATTTAAGTAGCACACATACATACACCTACTCTCTCGGGTTGTACAGATTAATAATTAATTTCCTTGAGCCACTTCCTCCCATAAATAACTTATAAATAGACGTTAGAAGACCATTAGCAATTACTCTTAATAATCAACTACTTAACCCTTAATTTTCTCCATGCATCTAGGATCTAACAGCACATAATCACACCTATATTTGTATAATACTCTCGGCCCCCATGTTATGTAACAATACAATTTTTTTTTATTAAAAAAAACAAGAATTAGAATAAGATCTAGGCATGATTACCTTGATATAATCTCAAAGGATTCCACCAGCTACACACCCTTCTCGGCTGTTTACAATATAACCACTTAGGTGAGATTTTTTTTTTGTATTTGAAATTTCCTTAAACCATGAATATAGTACCAAGGAGTTAAATTAAGGATTTACCTCTTTAATTACTTTGATAATTCCCCTTGGAGTTAAGTTCCAACCTCACGGTGCTTTAGGGTGAACAATACCCATTCGGTTGTCACCAAAACAAGAAAAGAAAACTGAATTAATTAACTCTCTAATCTAGCTAGATTGAGTAGGTGTTAAGAATGGTTTTTAAGCATTAAGGTTAGTGGTCTTTACCTTGGTCTTGGAGGGGATTCTATTGCAACTCATGGACAGCTAGACAAAGGCAGATGCTTCAGCTTTTGTTCATGAAAAACTGAGAAAGGAGGAAGGTTTAACACAGCTAAGGAATACTGTTTGTTACCTTATTTCCCAGCCTCTTGAGTGTTGTGTTCTTGGGGGATTTTTGACTCAATGAAGGGGCTTAAGAACAACCTCTATACATGTATAAGGAGAGGTAGTGGAGGGTGTTAAAATCTGTATATTTTCAGACATGAATGAAAGAGGGTGAAGAGGTGTTTTTGAGTATATTTTTCTCACCTTTAGAGATGGAGATGAGTTCTCTAGCCCCTTGTACAACCTTCAGCCGAGTTTGGAGCTTCAAAGCTGGAGTTCCATGCTTGGAAAATGACAGAAAATCAGGTGGAGAAGTGGAGCCATAGAACCACAAAGACAGAGCAAGAAAGAAGGGGCTAGTTACCTTGTTCTTTCTGGTGACATTCTTGCTGTTCATAACCAAATATAAAGAGGGATTAGGTGGTGATTTTTACTGTCTTATGGGGGAGGAAGAGAGCTGCATTATGTAGCAAAGATAGGGGAGGAACTCTAGTGAAAATGGGGGTATAGAACGTGAAGAAAAAAAGGAAGGAGAGGGAGTTGTTCTTACCAGTGTGTGCTGTTATTTTTTTTCCTTGCTGTATGCCCTCTGTTATTACCGGTAATGGAGCAAGGAATAAGATGGTGTTTCACTGCCTTAAGGGGAAGGAATTAGTAGCAGCTCTTTGGTGTTTCCTTGAGAAACCATACGCAGAAGAAAAGGGGGAAGGAGAGGAGTTACCTACTGCTCTGTCCGAGAGTATGGCCCCGTTCGTTCCTGAGCGGTGAAATTGGGCGACGATTTGTGAAGATTAATCAACCTAAAGACCAGGAACAAATCGCGGAGCTTTATTATGAAGTGTTCGGTGAGAAGCTTAATTATAGTACCAACCATTTCAAGAAAAAGACATACATACCCTCTTCTTCAACTCCTCCATTTTCAACGATTGCAACCGTTCTTTTCTCTTGTTCATATTCAAAATCTGGGTTTTCCATGGTTGCAAGCACACCCGAAGTGTGTGTACAAATTGGTTTAGGGTAGGAATTCTCTCACCAACAAGAGAAGATGAAAAACTCTCAATTATAGCGCAAATCGACGAAACAGAACCAGAGTTGAATTGATTTTTGTTAATAGTTTGTCTGTGATGGTGACACATGACAGGAATCGGTTATTACCTTGGGAATGAATCAAAGAAATTGAGAAGCGATGAGGAGGGTTTGGTGTTTTGGGTGTGAATTGTATTTCACGTTTTCTGATTAGTTACTTACATTTGACAAATTCTTTTCTTCTTCAATCTCACTGCTCTGGTCTGTCGCGTCGTCTTCCTTCTAATAAGAATAAAATCAAAGCGATTAGCATACAATCATTTGCTAGGATGGAGCGAGAAGGAAGAACGAAGTAGGATGGAGATTGAAGGAAGAAGAGATGAACCAGGAAGATAAACAATGTCGTGAGAATAGGTGGGGTAAATGAGTAATTTGTATATGATGATAGCTTTAATAAATGTGTCAAATCCTAACGCAGGTTTTATCTGCGTTATAATAAATCTCCCCTTTCAGCTTAATCTACAACTTTTGAGTCCTACTGAATCTGTAAAAGTCGACCTTTATCTGCACATTTCGTCAAAAACGCACGAAACGTGAGGAACGAACGACCCCTATGTAGGGAAAGGAAGTATACTGCTGTCGTGTGAAAATCAAGAGGAAAGAAAAAGAAAGACTGAAGTGATAGGAGAGAAGGGTGACCGATATTGCAGTATGGGGAGTAGGAAAAGAATGTGCTTTAGGAGGTAGGTTGGTACTTGATTTGTACTTATATAATTATTTATTTGTGTAATGATGTATGTTGTTTTTTTTTATGCAGGTAATTGGCTATGGAGGGAAATGGGAAAATCTTGAATTTTTCCCTCTCCTAAAATTATGGCACAAATTTTACATTTGTTTCTCTTTCCAATGTTTGTTTTTCTAGTCTTTTTTTCCATGTCTAGCCGATTGTGCATTGCTTTGGAAGTAGATTTTGAATTTTAATTGTCTAATAATGTAGCATACAATTTATATTTTATATATATGCGACTATTACTATTTGTTAAATGGTGATTTATGGTATTTTGTTTTAAATGTATATATATATGGGTATACATATATATTGTATATATGGTTTGCTTAGACTATATAAATATTTATATAGCTAAGTGGGTGCTATATGTGATGTTTAATACATGTACTAATATGTTACATGTGATATTAAATTTAGGAGTTGATTTCTCCATAATAATATCTTCTTTTTTATTAGAGATTTAGTGTATAACTTAATGTCCATTTTGGACTATATATTTATACAACAATATTTATAGCAATTATTGCTCTAATTTAATTTAATCCTTATTTATTAAGGTAAGAATATTTGGGGTATTTCAGCAAATCCCTGGAAGCTTTTTGATCATAGATTCATGAGAATTACACTAATGGATGTCAACTGGGGTCCTAAACCTTCCAGGGTTCTAAGTGGGTGGCTCAATCATAAAGACTTCAAAACCTTCTTCAAGGCAGAATGGTCCAAGCTCCAGCACATACCGTTGACTGCTAAACTAAAAGCAATCAAAAAGACGCTACGGAAATGGAACAATGACGTCTATGGGCATATTGACCATCGGTTGAATACGGTACTTGCTGAGCTTGAACAAATCGACCAAGCTGTAAAAGATGACACAGTGGACGAGTGCCATGATGCGCTTCGAGCAGATAAGATGAACCAAATATGGGGAATCCTAAGGGAGAAGGAAAGATATTGGAAACAACTATCAAGAGACGAATATATCAAAGAGAGGGACCGGAATACAACATATTTTCATAGGAGGGCTTCTATTAACGGGAGGAATAACTCCATCTCTTCCCTTCTCGTTAATGGTGCAATCTCGCACGAACCGGCGGCCAGTTAAAGAACTATCTGACACTTCTACCTGTGTCTCTTCTCAGGCGACTACAATACCCGTTCCTTCCCCCTCTCTCCGGTCGACCTCGGCCAACCAACAGCGAAGCTCTCAGCCTAACCCGAAGGCCATCACGTTTAGAGATCAAGCTAGCAGTCTGGTCCATTGACGGCACAAAAGCGCCTGGTTAGGACGGGCTAAACTTTCATTTTATACGAGGAGTCTGGAGTACAGTTGGAGAAGATTTTTCAAACTCGGTGCTTAGTTTTTTTGACTCAGGTCAGCTACCGCAAGGGACTAATATGACTTGGATCACTTTAGTCCCAAAAACCCTCGGGGCATCAAGAGTGTAGGATTTCAGACCAATTAGCATGATTGGGTCAGTTTACAAAGTCATATCAAAGCTTCTCTCTTCAAGGCTCAGTCTAGTAATTGGTAAGTGGATCGCAGGCACATAGACCGGCTTTATCAAAGGTAGGCATATTACTGAGGGTCCCTTGATCACAAATGAAGTTATATCATGGCTTAAATCCAAGCGCAAGTCTGGTATATTGCTTAAGCTTAATTTTGCCAAGGCTTTTGACAGTCTTTCGTGGTCCTTCATTGACCTTATGTTAACCTATTATGGTTTTAACGTTACATGGAGATCATGGATCGAGGAATGTATATCCACATCGGTTATCTCCATTCTGATCAATAGGGTCCCCTCCCACCCCATCAAGCCAAGACGTGGTCTGCGGCAGGGTGACCCGCTGTCCCCGCTTTTATTCATTCTTTGTGTAGAAGGCTTGGGTTGGCTCCTGGATGAGGCTATTCTAATTAGGGGTGTTCACCGTCAAACAGGACCGAAACCGGTGAAACCGGAAACCTGGTTAACCGAAGTCGTTTGCCGGTTCGGTTAACCGAACCGTTTAGTTTCCCGGTTCCGGTTCCGGTTACGGTTATTGATTTTGATGAATCCGGTTAACCGAAAAACTCGTTTAAGCATTTAATCTATTAATTTTTTTAATTTTTTGAGTATAAGTATAAAACTATATGGTTAATTATTAGATTTACCAAAAATAAATATACAATTATAAAGTTAATGGTTAGAATTATACCAAAACCAATAAAATCTTATCAAAATCGGCGATTAACCGGTTTAATATCTCACCAAAACCGGAAAAACCACACATTGTTTACTAATTATAAGAAAAAAAACACATAAATCTACATCATTTCGGTTAACCGTTAAACCGGTAAAACCGCACCGAAACCGACGATTAACCGGTCCCGGTTAATCACTTCTAAATGAACCGGTTACGGTTATCAAATTTGACTAACCGACAATCCGGTTAACCGGTTATGAACACCCCTAATTCTAATGGGGAAAAGGAGAGGTCTGAAGTGGGGTGCTACCGCACGAGGAAACCAAGTCACTACCGAAGACAACAAACTACAACCGAAAACAGCAAATAGAATTCCTACCGGTATAAAATCAAGGACCCAAAGTTGGAGGGCGCGTTCTTACCAACTGCGGAGAGCAGCAAGACATATAGACTCTTTCCCTGGTAGCCTTAAAGTAAGACCTTACCGGTAATCTCAAAGCGTTTGGTAGTTTTAGGAGAAGTAAATTAAAAGTATCATGTAAGTTGTAGAATATTCTAGAAAGATGTAGGCCCACAAAGGCAGTTACGCTCTACAGTAAGTCTATAAATAGGAGTCACAAGCTATGTAAAAAGATACGCTTACATCAATATACTGGCTGGAGTTCTTTAGATCATCTCATTTCATTTGGCGCCGTCTGTGGGAAATCAAACGTCGAAAGACAACCACGATCTAATCCACGAAGACACTTCCTGTCTCATCAATGGCACCACGATCTGATAAGGGAAAGGGAAAGGCAACAGGAGTGGAAGGAAACTCGTTCTCGAAAGAAGACCTCCGCGATCTGATGCGAGGGTTTGCACAAGATGTCAATGAAAGAATCGCTGGAAGCAACGAGCGATTCCAGCAAGAATTAATGGAAAGAGATCTGGAGCACCAAAAGAAAATGGATGAGATGGCAAGCGTGATCGAGAGTTTGAGAGCCAAAGATGGATCGAAGAGTGGAGAAGGAATCCGGAAGGAGAAGTCACCAGCGGACACGGCGGAAGAAGATCTCATCGACATGTCGCTCTATCCTTTCACCGAGAATATCCGAAAGGCAAAACTCCCGCCGTTCTTTGTAGCTCCAACAATAGAGAAATACGATGGAACTGGAGATCCCGCCCAACACATCAAGAAGTTCATCTTTGCAATGAATACTCAGGGAATCAGTTCTCAGGCGCTTTGCAACTTGTTTCAGGGAACTCTAACTAAAAGGGCTCTGAACTGGATTTCCTCTCGGAAACCGCAGTCCATCTCAAGCTTCAAGCAACTCACAGAAGAATTCCAGTTATATTTCATGGCAAGCAAAAAGATCCGAAAGGATACGATTGAATTAATGGATATCAAACAAAAGAAAGGAGAAAAGTTGAAAGAGTATAGCGATCGCTTTCACAAGCAGGTAGCTGAGATAGACGATGTGGATGAAAGAATTCTGGTAAAGGCCTTCGGGAACGGGCTGGCACACCCAAGGTTGGCTAGGAAAATTGCCACCAAGGCACCACAAACTCATGGAGAGCTGGCAGAAATGCTTCATAACTTCTTGAAGTCAGAAATCGCCGAAAATAAGGAAAGGGACTTGGTCAATAGTTATAAAGAAACGAATGAGAAGAAATCAGGAGGAGGAGGATATATCGGTAATACAAGTTATGGAGAAACATCTGGTTCAAATTTTTGCGGAGCAAGATACAAGCCATATGGAAAGGATCCGGCCACAACCGCGTACACCGGAAGCAAGCCAACGTATGGGGCAAAAGTCATTACCATTGCTCCGGGATGTTATGCGGCCGCAGTTAAGGAAGGCTATCTGCCGCCTCCCAAAAAGCCTGCCCCAGGAGACCATCCGATAGCATATTGTGAGTTCCATGGGCACTACAACCACCGGACGACCAACTGCGTAACGTTATCAAAGGAATTAAACAGGATTGATGAACAGAAAAAGAGGCAGGAAAAGCAAAAACAAGAAGCCCCCAGACAACAAAAAAATAACAGCATTTACCAGAACCGATCTCGGTTTGGGCGAAATGAAGAAAATGCAAGGGACGAATATCACCCCGAGTTAGACCACAATAAATCCTTCGACTTTGGGGTTATAACCGGTTTATTCTCGGAAAAGGGGGCGTTCACCGTAAAGGAAAAGAAAAGGCATGTGCACGAAGTTCATGAGAAGATACCGGAAAGAAAAATCCAAAAGAAAGAACCCTTGCCACCAATATACTATACAGAAGAAGATGAGGTGGGAGTGTACTACCCCCACAATGATCCTCTTGTCATCCGGGCTCAGATCAATGATAGGATGGTAGGTAACATCCTCGTCGACAGCGGTGCAGGAGCCAATGTCATCTCTCTAGCAGCATTCCGAAAGTTAGAGATCCTAGACAAGAAGGTCAAACCGTTCACCGCCACTTTCGGGGGATTTATCGGAGGGATCATGGCACAGGCCACCGGGAGCATCGATGTCACGATGACTCTAGGCCAAAAGGATGACAGGAGAACAGAAAAAATAACCTTGTACATCATGAGGGATCTGTCGGGATACAACATCTACTTAGGTCGACCGGGGATCAATGCTTTTGGGGCAGTCTGTAGCACTTATTACCTCACGCTCAAGTACTTAACGAGATCTGGAAAATTGGTATCTATCCCCGGTAGTCAGAAGACAGCAAGGGTATGTGAATTACGGATTACCGAGGAGTTTCAAGAAGATGATGTGGTCAAAGAGGTTGGACCAAGCCGGAAGTATGAGGAAGGGGAAATTAGAATCCGGGCACCTAACAAAGATTCTAAGAAGATCGCGGTCCTGGTAGACCAACCAAAAGACATGCCCGGGATAGACGCCAACATTATCCAGCATAAGTTGAATGTAGATCCAAAGTTCTCCGCCATACGACAGAGAAAGAGGATCATGGAAGAGAAAGGGACGAAGCAGCCCGGACAGAAGTGGGGAAGCTGCTCGAAGCTGGTTTCATTAGAAAAGTTTTTTTACCCAAAGTGGTTATCAAATGTAGTATTGGTCAGAAAGGCAAATGGAAAATGGAGGATGTGTGTGGATTTCACAGATTTAAATAAAGCTTGTCCAAAAGATTTTTATCCATTGCCATCAATAGATAAACTGGTCGCAGCAATAGCCCAGAGTAGCATAATGAGCTTCTTAGATGCGTTCTCCGGATATAACAAAATAATGATGAATAAGAATGATCAGGAGAAAACATCTTTTGTCACTTCAACTGCTATCTTCTGCTACAAGGTCATGCCATTTGGGTTAAAAAATGCTGGGGCAACTTTTCAACGAATGATCGATGAATTATTTCGAGAGCAATTATCCCAAAACGTAGAAGCATATGTAGATGACATAGTGGTGAGGAGCGACTCTGTGGCTCAACACATAAACGACCTTGAAGAAACCTTTAACACCCTGGATAAATACAAGATCAAGCTGAACCCTGAAAAATGTGTCTTTGGAGTTACACAAGGAAAGTTCCTAGGTTTCATAGTTGGACAGAGAGGAATCGAGGTTGATCTGGAAAAAACTCAAGCGGTCCTTGACCTTCCGCAGCCAAAAACATCAAAGATGTAGAAGCATTGAATGGAAGGCTCACTGCTTTAAGCAGATTCAATTCTAAACTCCAGGAGAAATCTATTCTGTTCTTCAATGTGCTCAGGAGGAATAAGCAGTTCCAGTGGGACACAGAATGTGTAGATGCATTCGAAAAGATTAAGAAAATGCTCCGAGAGCTCCCAAAACTTGGTGTTCCATCACTGGGCCAAGACTTGTTCTTGTATCTATAAGTCTCAAAGTGGACGGTGGCAGCGGTCTTGATTATGGAAGAAGCAAAGAAAGAAATCCCCGTTTACTACACCGGCAAGGTCTTAACCTCTTTGGAGACAAGGTACTCTAATATTGAAAAAATCCTGTTTGCACTCGTTAGAGCTTCCAGGAAGCTGAGACCATATTTTCAGTCGCACCGAATTACTGTCCGGGCCAATTGGCCATTAAAACAAATCACCAACAACCCAAGTGCCTCCAGAAGAATGGTCAGTTGGACGGTAGAACTTACTCAGTTCGAAATCCATTATGTTCGGCGAACCGCAATAAAAGCCCAGGCCTTAGCTGACTTCATCACTAAAGCAAGTTTTTTCCACCAAGAAGAACGGGAAGTTCCGTACAAAATTTGGGTAGATGGAGCTCGATGCAAGACCGGGGCAGGGGTTGAAGTTGTAGTCCAAACCCCAGATGAGAGAAAAATTAGCTACACGGTAAGACTGGAGTTCGAGGTAACAAATAATGAAGCAGAATACGAGGCGCTGATACAGGGATTGGAAATAGCCTCTGCCTTGGGAGTAACAGGTTCATCATAAGTGCTGAGAAAAACTTAAAAAGCTTAAAAAAATTTCTATTAATATTTCTGCTTCCTAAATAAAATTGAAATATGATAAAATTTGCAGAATTGGAAGTACAGTCTGATTCCTTGTTAGTGACAAGGCAAAGTGAGAATATATTTGAAGCAAAGGAGGAGAAGCTGAAACTCTACTTGACAAAAGTACAGAATCTAAGGGCGAAGTTCTCAAAGTGTAATCTCTGACACATACCCAGAGACCACAATTCAGAAGCTGATGTATTAGCCTGATGGAGAAATATGTGACTACTTCTACCACTTAGGCAGTGTACCTAATCGTTTTGCGGGATAGTGGATTCGTAGGGTTGTCGTACTCTTGGGGACCTCGCTGTGGATAACTGATAGTGGATCAAATTTACTGAGACTTCTAGTAAATAGATTTTATCGTTTTTCAAAGAGAAGAAATAAAACAAAATAATAAAAATAGAAATTATAAATCTTTTTCTTGTCTTTTAAGAAAACATCCCGGGTTATTCTACTTACCTATTTTATCAATTATATTAATATAAACTTCACCACTTAAGTAATAAACTCAGAAACTATAAATAATTCGTTGACGACTAAATCTAACGAACCCTAACCAGTTGCTAGAACTAGCAGCAGACTAATGCTCTAATCCGGACACAACCAATCGCATAAAGAACAGCTTCTATTTGAGACTAATTAACCTATAGGCCGGATCAGGCTTCTAGCTGTTAATCAGGTTTATCTTCCCACGTCTTGTTATCTATCTCAGCTCTCGCATGTTGATTAGAAAACTACAAATATTGCTTTAATAATTGATCAGAGAATTAAAGCAGATGAGGAACTGGAATTAAACTACTACTTTAGATAAAATCATAGTGGAAAGCTTAACATAACATAATTATATAAAACAGGCTTGCATCCCAAACCTGGGAGGGCTTAAGTTTATTAATTAAACATAAACTATATAAACAACATTTTAACAAAATAAGAGAAAGGGTAGAGAAAACTCCAGCTAGCAAGTTGACTCTGAATCCTAGCTCCGCCTCTGTATCCACGTCGTCCGTAATAATAATACTAATTAATGGCAGTGATGTGGTGTGGTGGTAAAACAAATAAAAATGGAGAAAACGGGGAGAAGAGAAATGGATGTGGTCGTATGTGGTGAGCGAGCGTGGTGAGTGTACGTGGTAAGCGTATGTGAACTTTGGATTTAAGAAGGATACCAAATACTGAAGAAAACGTAGCTTATTTATAGGAAAGGTGGAGAAGTGTGAATGGAAAAGATGGCGGTGGAGGTCGGTAAGCAGATCCGTGAAGATCGCAGACAGAGATTTCATTCATGATCGGGCAGCAGCAATTGATTGCAGAGCCGGCGTCACGCGTGCACAAATTAAGGTGGGCGCCGTCTGCAATTAATGAAGGAGCAGTTCGAGTGCGGCGCCGTCTGCAATTAATGAAGGAGCAGTTCGAGTGCGGCGCCGCGAAGAAGGAAGAAGAAGACGCCGCGAAGAACGAAGAAGAAAACTTCTCCGCGTCTGATTTTAATCTCGTCCGCCTCTGCGTCCGCGTTTGCGTCCGCCTAAATCAAACGCGGACGTCTCTAATTATCCTTATGTCCGCCCGGCCACTACCCTGTCCGCATGTCCGTCCGCGCAAGAACCAAGCGGACGTGTGTGTCTGCGCCTGTCTTCTTGTCCGCCTGCCGTCCGCGCCATATCCATGCGGACGTGTATGTGTCGCGCCTGTCTTCTTGTCCGCGCGAGTTCCAGGCGGTTGTCATAGGCGGACAAGTATGCGGTATTATATATATATATATATATATACCGATGTACTGCAATCTTCAACCGGCTCCCGATTCTTCGTTATAAGTCCGTTTTACTCGCCGTTGTTGCGTTGGAAAGCTCATGAGATTATCTATCCATTTACATGGCTTTTCCTACATTTAACACATAAAATATATCAATTCATATCAAAACATAAATCTAGGAAAATCATATGATAAGTGAGAAATACGACACAAATTGCTATGAAAATAGGAAGAATTAAAGTCCTAAAAGTAGATGTATTTCTCGCTTATCAAACTTCCTCACACTTAGCTTTTGCTTGTCCTCAAGCAAATAGAGAATAAATATATCTCTAAGGCTGTAGTATCAAACCTCAGGATTAAACAGATGCAATACAGAGCAAGCAAAGTGACAATCAAAAGAATAGTTCTGCTCCTGGTTGTAGGTTTTTGCAAACAGTGAAAAAGAAATTTTTTAAAGCATGGATAAGTTAGACTACAAAATCTGAATGTAGATTAACTTGGGATCTTCCACCATTTCTTTCCTTTAACCTTTGGATGACAAGGGGTGTGAAGTAACGCCTTATTCCGCGATACCTTTCAACACCACATACTCATGATCAAAAACAAAATTAAACTGCAATTAACTCTTTTCGTATGCAAAAACATTCTTCTTCAAGAAATATATACAACACAATTGAATAATTGTGAATTGCAGAGTTTTTTTCGTAACCCAGACTTTTCTCTCTATCCTTGTAACGGTGTTGGGCCAACTATCCCAGATCACGAGACCTTAGGTAGATAGGTGTTAAGGCACCCCTAGGACTTAATAACCGGATAGACGAGGCATGCTTTTGTTAGAAAAAATTTTTATCAGCGGAGTACCTTGCCTTATCCTTTCATTCCAAACTTTCATATCATTTCCAAAATCCCAAGATAAACTAATTCAGTTTCCCCAATCAACTTAATCCACCAAATTTTGGGAAAACAGATTCATTTGAATAAAACTATATATACAAACAACCTAAAGCAGAAAGATTCTTGAGGTGGTCACCTGGCTTCACTTCAAAATTTATGCAAAAATTTTCACCCAAGAATTCAACATTTATAAGCACTCAGAGCAGTGATTCCCTCAATGCAAGAAGACAATTAAAAACATGTGTGGCATTAAGTGCAACTGGCATATTTTCAGGGAAAGGTCTAGACTTCCTCACACTTAAGAGGAGCAATGTCCTCATTGTTCATAAAATAATCAAGAAAAGACCTTTCAAAATATGCCAGACTCATGAAGAATTTCATTCGGGACAATCATGGACTGATATAATAATAATCATTAAGCGTTGGTGGACTGGACAAAAACATTTAAAATAAAGAAACTGAGACTCCCCTGATATCGTAGATTGAGGAAGGTGTCCTTCCTCACACTTAAGTGCGAACAATGGGGGTAGTAACGTTCCTCACACTTGCGTTCAAGCAAGTGTCCAGCCTTGGAGTTCTTCAGATACCATGATAAGAATTTCACCTGCACACACTACCCAAAAATAAACGCTAAAAAGCGTTGCATGAAAGCATAGACACCATTTCCACTTCTCTTTGTTAAAAATGAAAATTAAAATAAAATCATAAATAAAAATAAAATAAAACCATATGCTCCCCTATTAATTGAAAATTTTTGTTAAATTGTTTTTTGAAAAACATAATATAGAAATGATGTGGGGTACAAATTAAAATAATAATAATATAATAATAATAATAATAATAATAATAATAATAATAATAATATAATAATAATAATAGGATAATAAAGTTTAACCACTGGGTTGCCTCCCAGTAAGCTGCCCGTAGTTTTAGTCTTTGGCTAGACTCCTGCTTCGTTATCCTGGATCAAAAATAAAAGTAGACAACACCTTCGCCAGGAAAACGAAGTTAGTAATAATAAAAAGCAAACCACCTGGATCAAAACAAAACGTTACTTCGGTAAGTAAAATAGTAAAATGAATACTCCACAAAACCTGGTGTTTGAGGAGGTACTGCCGGTAACGTAGTTGTAACAGGAGACCAGGTGGTGATGATTTTTCTTCCTCAAATTGGAGGATGTAAACATCCTCCTCTTGCTGTTGAGGCTTATGGAGGCAGGACGGAAGTTGATGAGAGACCGGTGGTAGTGGTGTTCCTTCCTCAGATTCGAGGATGTAAATTTCCTCTTCCGGTTGGTGAGGCTTAACAGGATAGCGCTCTTCCAGCTGGTTGACCGGCTCAGACACAATATCTTCGAATTTTAATTGCTCCTCCTGTGTTGGGGATGGAGATGGAGGAAGATTGTAACTCTCAGACATTTGTTCTAACTCGGCGTCGGAGAAAAATGTACTGAGAAGTTTCTTTATCTCCTCATCAGAACTTGTAGCTTCAATAATATCTGGCTCGAATTGGTCTTCACTCCTTGGAGTCACCACTGGAATCTCTTCTGGTGGCTCGGCCTGACTCAGGGGAAATTCGTCTAGCCTCCGTGTAGATGGTTGTTCGTTCTGATTGAAGTAGTAATATCCCAACTGAGTTTCGTTGTACTGTGCATTAGCCTGGTCGACTTCCCACCAATACAGCTCTCGATTTGATTGTTGAGGTGGTTAATAATCCTTGACCAATCTTTGATATGAGGATATCTCCTCTTGCATTTGTGTCCATTCCAAATTGATCAACAATCTTCTCACCTCATCGTGGCTGCTCTCCATTATCAGTAACTAGCCTACAAAAACAAAAACAAAAAATACCAAGTAGAATAGAAAATAAAAATAGAAAAGAAACACAAAAACAAAAATAAAACAGAGATACAAGAAATATATATATATATATTTTTTTTTGTAAGTAAAATACAAATAAAGCAAAAATAAAATAAAAGTAAATAAAAATAGAAATCTCAATAATATTTAAAAACTATCAATTAACCGTGCTGGAGGTCCCCGGCAACGGCGCCAAAAACTTGATGGAGAAATATGTGACTACTTCTACCACTTAGGCAGTGTACCTAATCGTTTTGCTGGATAGTGGATTCGTGGGGTTGTCGTACTCTTGGGGACCTCGCTGTGGATAACTGATAGTGGATCAAATTTACTGAGACTTCTAGTAAATAGATTTTATCGTTTTTCAAAGAGAAGAAATAAAACAAAATAATAAAAATAGAAATTATAAATCTTTTTCTTGTCTTTTAAGAAAACATCCCGGGTTATTCTACTTACCTATTTTATCAATTATATTAATATAAACTTCACCACTTAAGTAATAAACTCAGAAACTATAAATAATTCGTTGACGACTAAATCTAACGAACCCTAACCAGTTGCTAGAACTAGCAGACTAATGCTCTAATCCGGACACAACCAATCGCATAAAGAACAGCTTCTATTTGAGACTAATTAACCTATAGGCCGGATCAGGCTTCTAGCTGTTAATCAGGTTTATCTTCCCACGTCTTGTTATCTATCTCAGCTCTCGCATGTTGATTAGAAAACTACAAATATTGCTTTAATAATTGATCAGAGAATTAAAGCAGATGAAGAACTGGAATTAAACTACTACTTTAGATAAAATCATAGTGGAGAGCTTAACATAACATAATTATATAAAACAGGCTCGCATCCTAAACCTGGGAGGGCTTAAGTTTATTAATTAAACATAACTATATATAAACAAAATTTTAACAAAATAAGAGAAAGGGTAGAGAAAACTCCAGCTAGCAAGTTGACTCTGAATCCTAGCTCCGCCTCTGTATCCACGTCGTCCGTAATAATAATACTAATTAATGGCAGTGATGTGGTGTGGTGGTAAAACAAATAAAAATGGAGAAAACGGGGAGAAGAGAAATGGATGTGGTCGTATGTGGTGAGCGAGCGTGGTGAGTGTACGTGGTAAGCGTATGTGAACTTTGGATTTAAGAAGGGATACCAAATACTGAAGAAAACGTAGCTTATTTATAGGAAAGGTGGAGAAGTGTGAATGGAATAAGATGGCGGTGGAGTCGGTAAGCAGATCCGTGAAGATCGCAGACAGAGATTTCATTCATGATCGGGCAGCAGCAATTGATTGCAGAGCCGGCGTCACGCGTGCACAAATTAAGGTGGGCGCCGTCTGCAATTAATGAAGGAGCAGTTCGAGTACGGCGCCGTCTGCAATTAATGAAGGAGCAGTTCGACTGCGGCGCCGCGAAGAAGGAAGAAGAAGACGCCGCGAAGAACGAAGAAGAAAACTTCTCCGCGTCTGATTTTAATCTCGTCTGCCTTTGCGTCCGCGTTTGCGTCCGCCTAAATCAAACGCGGACGTCTCTGATTATCCTTATGTCCGCCCGGCCACTACCCTGTCCGCATGTCCGTCCGCGTAAGAACCAAGCGGACGTGTGTGTCTGCGCCTGTCTTCTTGTCCGCCTGTCGTCCGCGCCATATCCATGCGGACGTGTATGTGTCGCGCCTGTCTTCTTGTCCGCGCGAGTTCCAGGCGGTTGTCATAGGCGGACAAGTATGCGGTATTATATATATATATATATATACCGATGTACTGCAATCTTCAACCGGCTCCCGATTCTTCGTTATAAGTCCGTTTTACTCGCCGTTTGTTGCGTTGGAAAGCTCATGAGATTATCTATCCATTTACATGGCGTTTTCCTACATTTAACACATAAAATATATCAATTCATATCAAAACATAAATCTAGGAAAATCATATGATAAGTGAGAAATACGACACAAATTGCTATGAAAATAGGAAGAATTAAAGTCCTAAAAGTAGATGTATTTCTCGCTTATCATAGCCAAGCTGGCAAGTATAGCAGAGAGGATACCGAAGGATGTTCTGTTGCAACTTAGAAGGTCCTCAAGCATAAGCACGGCAGAAACAATGTCGGTAGAAATGGTCAATTCGGAAAAATCCTGGATGACCCTGATCGTTCGATACATAAAAGAAGGGTTACTTCCAAAAGACATAAAGGAAGCCAAGACAGTAAAAAGAAGAGCAGCGTCATTCTTTTTTTAGAACGGTCAATTATACAAGCAATCCTTCAGAAGACCATCACTAAAATGTGTAACAGAAGAGCAAGGTTCGGAGCTTATCAATGAAGTGCACAACGGGATATATGGAAACCACCAAGGAGAAAGAACGGTAATGCTTAAAATTTTGAGGATGGGCTATTTCTGGCGATTAATACAGGAATCTTGTAAAGAATATATCAAGAAATGCATGCAATGCCAGCTGCACAGCCCGAGAATCGGGAACCCACCCGCAGAAATGAACTCTATCACATCTCCCATCCTCTTTGCAAAATGGGGATTGGACATTGTCGGTCCATTTCCGGAAGCTTCTCCCGGAAGATATAAATATCTGTATGTCGTAGTGGATTATTTCACCAAATGGGCAGTAGCTCTACCGGTGGTAAACATAACTGCGTGGAAAACAGAAGAGTTTGTTTGGAAAAACATCATATGTCGGTTTGGTCTACCAAGGGTGATTATAACAGACAATGACACACAGTTCAATTGTAAAAGCTTCTGAGAATTCTGCGAAGAATGGAAAATTGACTTAAGATTTGCATCTATCGCTCATCCACAGGCAAACGGCCAAGTGGAGAACACCAATGGACAAATCATTAAAGCTTTGAAAAGGAAGTTGGAAGGTAAAAAGGGGAAGTGGGCGGAGGTGTTACCGCAGGTCTTATGGGCCAATAGAACAACTATCAAGGGACCGACAGGAGAAACCCCATATAGACTGACATATGGTGTGGAGGCGGTAGTACCCGCAGAGATTATGATACCCTTGAAGAGAATTGAAGAATATGACGAAGAAGAAAATGACAAAAGCGTCTGCGATGAATTAGACCACTTGGATGAAAGGCGAACAATTGCCGATCTAAAAAATCAAAGTGATAAGCTAAGGATCGAACGTTATTTTAACAAGAAGGTAAGAGGGCGATCTTTCTCTCCGGGTGATTTAGTGCTTTGGGAGGTAAAGCAACCAGCCAAATTACAGCCCCAGTGGGAAGGCCCATGTATTGTGGAAGCCAAGACAGACCGAGGATCTTATAGGCTCCAAAATTTGGAAGGAAATAATCTGCCCCATTCTTGGCACGCCGATGTCTTAAAAAAATTCTATGTGTGATCACTTTCAAATCATGAAATAATAATACTCTTTCGATGTCGCAACAACTATTCCAAGAAAGTATCCGACGATCTCACCATCGGTATGATGGTAGAGCGTTTTGTACCCGACGATCACACCATCGGAATGATGATAGAGTGTTTTGTATCTGATGATCTCACCATCGGTATGATGGTAGAGTGTTTTGTATCCGACGATCTCACTGTCTCAAAGACAGTAGAGTGTTAAACCGACAATCTCACCGTCTTAAAGACGGTAGAGTGTTAAATCGACGATCTCTCCATATGTACAATGGTAGAGTGTGTTACCAAAAGTTACCGGAGAAAATTTTACTTAAAAATAAAATCATATCTACTTCTTTTCATTAAAAAACTGTCGACTTTCGGGAAGTCCGGTCGCCCCGGACATGCCCAAAATAACCAGTAAGATTTCAAAGGAAAAAAAGAGAAAAAGGCAAGGATACACACATATTTTACTACAACCTCTCCGGCATAAAAAGAAATTAAAAGTACGGTAAAATAAAAACTATGATGCAGGGTCCCCAGGATTTAACGGCTCGGCTCCTCTCTTGGTAGGGGTCGAAGTACTCCCTTCAGAGCCTTCCTTGTCCTTTGCGACCGGGGCAAGAGTACCACCGGTAAGAGCCCCACCGGTACCTCGGAGATTGGGTGAACCCAAGAAGAATGGAGCAAAACATGTGTGACCTACAGAACGGAAGAATCTATTAAGCTCTCCATGGTACCCGGTGGCATGAGCAAGAGCTTCAAACTCAAGGCTGTCGTACAAGGTTTCATCCACAGGCTGCTGCTTGCGGGAGAAGAACTCGGACACAACTCGCTGGCTTTCTCCAGCAAGCTTCCGACATTGAGATTAAAGCGTCTCCTTCAACCCAGAGATTGTGCGGTCTTTCTCCTGAAGCTTCGCCTGTATCCCTTTGAGCTTGGCAAGCTGACCATCATAGGAGATGGAAAGACTGCGGTATTGCTCCCGCTCTTACTCCAGGATAATCACAGAGGCTTTAAGGCCAGCAATTTTCTTCATCCAAAAATCAGAACTACCAGTAGCTTCTGAAGAAAGTTGTTCTTTTCCTGTATGATTGTGAAAGGTTAGCAAACGCCATAAAAACACACAATAAAAGGACAGAAGATAAGAAATTTACCGGTAGACTCCTTCTCTTGCAACTTAAATTGCCCTTCAAGATCCTTGATGCGGAGGGACGCCTGCTAAAGCTCTTCTTGCACCTTCTCAAGTAAGGCCTTTAAATCATTCTCTCCAACTTGAGCCTCTTGCAGCATCTGGAGTCTGTTATTCATCTCTAAATCAAAGGTCAGCTGGAGATCTCCGACGGCCCTTTTAGCGTCTTCGATCTCCTCCTGAAGGACCCTCTTTTCATCATCGAAGGCAGCATGCGTTCTATTGATGGCATCCTCCCGTTCGATGGTTATTTCCCCCTGCATTCTCTCCCGGAGTGCTGTCTTTTCAGCTTTAAATTGTGCCTGAGCCCTCTTGAGCTCCTCCTGAGCTTCCACGCGAGCCTCGTTGATAATTTTTTCTCGGAGGTCACAGGAAAGTTCTCTTCGGAGAGCGTCTTTCTTTTTTGCGAAGTGCGACCGGACCCTTTTTAACTCCGCTAGATGAACGTCCGCCTGCTTCCGCAAGGCCTTCGCTTTATCATGGCGGGCAGCCTCCATTCTTCTCTGGTGGATCACCTTCAACCTTGCAACAAAGGTCCTATATTTCTCCGTTTCCGCCTCAGCCGATTGGAGAGTTTGGGTAAAATGATGAGACTGAGTCTCGACGCTTTGTGCCATCGCAACAACCTAAAGAGACAAAGACTGTGTAAGTAGAAAACAAAAGGAAAGAAAAATAACAATGGAGAACGAAAAATATTAAACCTGGAATAGAGCATTCCAGAGCCGATCAAAAGTATTCTTCTCCGAGATAGTGTGACGAACGATCGCATCGGCTCCACCTTCGCCAGTCCAAAGCTTTTGCTTCAAGGGGGTGGGATGAGAAGAAGGAGCGAAAATCCCATTATCGCTCTTCGCAAGCTTCGCTGCGGTAGACCATAAGGTCTTGTATCCCACCCCTACCACATGTGAAGACGAGGAACTGGGTTACCCCGGTGGTAACGCCAGTTTGGATTGGAAGAGAGACCAGAGAACGACTGGTCACGGCGGGGCGGAGGAGAGGAGCAACCTTCCAAACCATCGTGAGCATGCTTACTCCGCTGTTCCAAGGCAGCATGCGGAGACAGACGGGTAGGCCTATCGGAAGATTCAGAGGAAGAACTCCTCTCCGCACTCTCCTCAGCTATGCATTTTCCTTTACCAGTAGGAACTTTCGGGACACCCCTCCTCTCCGGGGCACCGCCTTCCCTTATGACAAGACTTCCCGAAGGACGCCGTGTCTGTTCTGGCTCCGGATCATGCACAACGGTAGTAACACCTGAAAGGCAACAAACAAAACGGTAAATAAGCAACAGACGAAAAGCAAAATAAAACAAGTTAAAGGCTGTGGAAGAAGATACCGGTGGAAAAAATGGAATCTGTATTTTGAGTAATCCCTTCATCAACACAAAAATAGCTATGCATATCACGGAAGAGGAGCAATATGGGAGTTGAGTCCACATCTTTTCTAACCCTCTCCGGACTACAAACAGGAGTACACACTGGAAGAGTACCTGTCTCGGTAGGGTTAGCAGTGGGGAGACCGGTAGGGTCGGCACCGGTAACGACCTCTTCCCTTCTCACCAATTTGAATTTGTCTTTCTAACTTTTTATGCCCTTCGCGGGCCTTCCTCTTGGTGGCAACATTTTTTGTGATAGTGGGACTCCGGGTTTTCCTCCGGATGGGATAGACGGTGTAGCTTTCTTCTCGTCAACAGACCGGTAGTTGACGGAATCCCAGTTATACCGAAGAGAAAATTTGTCACCCGAAAAGATAAACTCTGCAGCAAAAAACAATAAAAATTCAAGAAAAGAACAGAAGCTAAGAAGAACGTGACAAAAAATAAAGACAAGAGGCAACATACGCTCAACGTCGTTTTGGATCCTGGCCAGTTTCTCTTCGGTCAGGTAGTAGGTGATGGGATACAGCTTCGAAGAGCTTAGATCCGTGAGCAAATCACCGACATCCGTGGGGTCTCCGGAGGATGGCATCGGAGCAGATAGCTGACCCTTTACTATATCCCCGACGTAAGCAATGTCAAGCCCCCTACAGGGCGGTGGAAAGATGACGAACCAGTTGGAAGACCAACCGCACTCCAGATTTACGCGTTTAAAAAATAAGTATCCGGACGTCGCCAGGATAGATATATCCTCCTCGGTGGCGGTAGAGTTTACCCTCATCATAAAAATTTGACAAATTCACGGGTGCCAGGAGTAATCTTCTCACCAGCGCACACAACCAAGAAGGCGTGGAGGCATCCCAGGGCGTTGGGATTCAGATGGGCTAGCGTGCACCGTCGGCGCGACAGAAAACCCAAGACAAAAGGGTGCAGAGGAAAACTCAAACCGCGGTGGATATGCTCCCGATACACCACGAACCCACGGCCGAAACAGTCAAAGGGATGTGCCGTCGGCTCTGGTACGTGAATCTTTGTTCCAATCGGAACTCGAACACCCCTCACCGCCTTTTTAAAGTCCCTAATGGAAAGGGAAGAGTCGGTGCCTCCTCGCGGAAACTCCTGGCCTTCCTCTAGAACTGGAGACGCGAAAGAGTCTTGGACGTAGCTCTCGGCGTCGACGAAAATAATAGCATTCTCAGATGGGGCAGATGAGTTGGGGTTTGTGGATGCCATTGCAGAGAAAATGACGAAGAAATGAAAATTCAAGTTCAGGGAGCAAGGAAGCAAAGGGAGAGCAAGTGCGTGAAAATTCAGAGAAGTTCGAAAGTACGAAAAAGCGGAATGAAGAAAGAAAGGAGAAGAATGGCCTTAAATAGGAGGAAATTAGGCGCGCTCTACCAAAAAGTAATCATAGCCTACTACTGCAGGCGTGTCAAACAAAAGTAGCTTCAGAAGGCGAGGCGGCGTTAGTTGAAGCAAGAGCGTCACTAGGTCTCCGGTAGATCTCCAACGATAGGAAATCCGAAAGCCAATTTTAAAGACCTCTTTTCTTTAAAAAAAATTCTTTAAAAGAAAGAGGTCTTGTGGGACTGGGAGGAGGAAGCAGAGCGCCAAAATTTTTGAAAGAAAAAGAAGATCTTTCCTTGAAGAACAAGAAAAGATCTTGTGGGACTGATGAAGTGGGGTGCTACCGTACAAGGAAACCAAGTCACTACCGAAGGCAACAAACTACTACCGAAAGCAGCAAATCGACTTCCTACCGGTATAAAAGCAAGGACCCAAAGTCGGAGGGCGCGTTCGTACCAACTGCGGAGAGCAGCAAGACATATAGACTCTTTCCCCGGTAGCCTTAAAGTAAGACCTTACCGGTAATCTCAAAGCGTTCGGTAGTTTTAGGAGAAGTAAATTATAAAAAGATCATGTAAGGTGTAGAATATTCTAGAAAGATGTAGGCCCACAAAGGAAGTTACGCTCTACAGTAAGTCTATAAATAGGAGTCACAAGCTATGTAAAAAGATACGCTTACATCAATATACTGGCTGGAGTTCTTTAGATCATCTTGAGAAAGCATACCATTTCAAGGTCTACTAGTGGGCACCAACGAAACTCTTATATCCCACTTGCAGTATGCCGATGACACCCTGATTTTCTGTGAGTCAAGCAAGGAGGAGTTGTATGCGGTTAAGTTATGTATTCTAGTATTTGCTGAAATGTCAGGTTTAGAAGTTAATTGGTCTAAATCCATGGCTATCCCTATTAACCCAAAAGAAGAACACGTGGCTGCAATCCGCGAGATTTTAGGGTGCCAAATTGGCGGGCTACCCATGAATTATTTGGGTTTCGTTGTTGGTGGCAGCCCCAAGCGGCTATCTACCTGGAAACCAGTGCTGGACAAAGTTGCAAGCAGGTTAGCAGGTTGGAAATCTTCCTCTCTATCACGGGCAGGTCAACTTATACTGATTAAGTATGTTCTTGAGAGCCTCCCTATATATTATCTGAGTTTGTTTAGAATGCCTAAAAGTGTTCTAAAACAAATTAAGCGCCTGCAAAGTAATTTCCTTTGGGGGAAGGATGGGTCGCCGGGGAATGGCGCTTATATCATGGAGTGCGCTTTCAAAACCCAAAGAGCAAGGAGGACTTGGTATCACCAATTTGGAGGTAAAAAATGCAGCTCTTCTGTTTAAATGGTGGTGGAAGTTCCAATTAGTAGATGGAAAATTGTGGAAAAATATTATATGTTCCATTTATGATATTAATGTTCGCTTGCCGATTTTCGATGAGAAGTGGAATAATGTTAGGAGAGAAGGCACGTGGAAATCGATCCTTTCTATTGCAGCTTGGCAACCAGCATGCGGTAGTTATGGATTCAAATGTTCGCTGGGTGTTATCTAATGGTAAACGAGTCCGCTTTTGGATCGATGTTTGGCTGGGCAATCAAGTGTTGCGGTATAGATTTCCTCGATTATTTTTTATTAACGATCAAAAATACAGTTCCGTGTATGATATGGGATATCGGGTAGGTGCAAACTGGGAATGGTCCCTCATTTGGCGATGACCACTTTTCCTTTTTGAAAGGGTACAAGTTGAAGAACTCCTCTCTCTGATAAACTCGTCTCCCCCAGCACCCTTGGATGCAGATGACCACCTACGGTGGGAGGTGTCGAAAGATCGAAAATACACTTCCAAATCGTTTTATGAAGCCGTGAGTTACCAGCAGAATCCACGAGCTGTACTTTGGTGCCGTGCCTTTTGGTGCAACTTTGCTCCACCTCGGGTTGAAATTTTGGTCTGGTTAATGATTCAGGGACGCATTCAGACCAAAGATTTTCTCTTTGCACAGAGCCTGCTTCCAGTTGGGCACTTAATGTGTATATTCTGCAAGCGTATGGTTGAGACCATGGATCACTTGTTCATCCATTGCATGCATTCCAGGAAACTGTGGGCTCGGGTGTTAGACTGGTGGGGAGTGGATTTCATATTTCCCCAACACCCCCTTGATCTTTTCCACGCCTGGATTGGTACGGTTAGGCAAAAGCGCAACAAGCTGTGGGCGAGTTCCTTCTTATTTACAGTTTGGTCTTTGTGGCATCAAAGGAACAAGGCTACATTTGAAAACAGCTCCCCCAATTGGGAGGAAGTTGCAGAATCAGTCAAGCATCTTAGTTTGGAATGGTGTCGAGCTGATTGCCACCTCCCCTCGCATGTCATTCTCTCTTCTAGGAGTCTATTCTCCCTTATGTACTCTTAGCATAGTTAGGTTTGTTTCTGCTTGCTTTACTTCTTGTACCTTTCTGATTTTTATGTTCGCGAGAAGGGCTGAAGGGCCACAATATTGCCATCTTTTGTAACTGGTTTCCACCAGTCAATTATATATAAAAAAAAGCAACATAGTTGTCCAGTCATTTAAAACTGTGAATTTGATCATTCAAAACTGTACTCATGTATATGTACATGTATACAGTGAATTGTGATATTTCTGAATTTGTACTAAATATACATACTAACTTTATAAACTATACAATAAACTTATAAAACATGTACTTTTACTCCATACAAACTATACCATGAAAAATGTAGTCAAAGATAGCTACACATGGTTGTAGCTAAGACTCATTGTTTGGACAATCCCATTCCCCTACTCTTTCCTAAAAATAGGAAAAATTGGTTAAACAAACAACAAGAAACAAAATCATTCCGATTCTGCAAACACCCCCTTATACTATTAATATTAGCTAAAGTAATTACACAACTTGCATGCGCAGGCAAGTTGCGCGCAGGATGATGAAGTTGGGCTTGACTTTACTTGGGGTTAATTAAGTGAGCTACGTGACAACCACACCTACGAAGAATTAGTCTGCTCGCCGGTTAGGTCTCTAAAATTCGTGAGAGGGGATCAATATAACGAGGGAGTATATTAATTATTTTCATCCAACCTGCACTATTACTTGCACGTATATGCATATATATAATACGTGAATGATTAATCATTAATTAACTAATTAGTTGAAATAGTTAGGATTATAAATTATAGTATGGTCAGATCCCAAAAAAATTCAAGGGTTCAAATGCTTGTCTCAATTGAATTTGCACAAGTATAATCACACTAGTCTCAGACCCTACTTCTCTCCTCTCTTTCACCAATAAGGGAGAAAGATCCTGACTTTCACCTGTAAGGGAGAAAGATCTGTAGATATATATGGCGGATGTCCTCGTGGAAGTAGCAGTGGGTCATATCGACTCGTTGCTAACCGACGAAGTAAAATTCTTAAGGGGTGTGAAGGGCAAAGTGGAAAGGCTCAAAACGGAGCTCATAATGGCTTCTTCCTTTTTGCGAGATGCAGAATCTCAAACGCACAACACTAAGGAAGTAATACAAAACACCATATCAAATGTCAGAAATATCGCTTATGAAGCTGAAGACATCATCGAGAAGTACTATATCGAAGTCTCCCAATCAAGACAAGAAGATGGGATCTTGGATTGTCTAAATTGGTTGTGTTGTCTTCCGTGTGATGTCAAGTTACTCCATGAGGTTGGATCTGACATTGATGCATTTATGGAAAAACTCAATGATCTTACCAGTCAACTACAACGTTACAACATATTCCGAAGCAGCAGCAAAGAAGAAATATTCTCCTGGCCACCCTCCTCATCAAGCTCTAATCCCATATTGAACCGGACATTCTCTTTTAGCGAAGTGGACAACACAGTTGGGCTTGTTATAGACACACAGATTTTGGTGGAACAGTTGGTGCATAACCAAACCTGCAGTGTAATTAGCATTTCTGGAATGGGTGGTCTCGGTAAAAGCACTCTAGCCAAGAAAATTTTCAAACATCCAGATGTCAACCAACACTTCAAGAAATATGCTTGGGTATATGTGTCTCAGCAATTTCAAGAAACAGAAGTTCTCAAGTCAGTTTTAGAGAAGCTCCACCGCAATGATAAGGAAGAGCAGGAAAGGATAAGAAATCTACGAGATGATATGCTGCATGGGGAGCTCCATAAAATTCTGCAGTCCCATAAGTGTTTAGTTGTTCTTGATGACATCTGGCATGTGGGTGACTGGGAACGACTAAAACCTGCTTTTCAATCTATTCGAAACTCCACAAGCAAGCTGCTAATCACCACCCGCGATGGGATGCTGTTATCTCAACCGGATTCACCTGTTTATATTCATGAGCTGCAATTGTTGAACGATGATGATAGTTGGGAACTTTTTACAAGAACAGCACTTCACACACGAGGTCAGTCGTCTCTTCTCGTCTCTCTCATACTTCCTATTGTGGTTTTTTATGATGCTTCCTTTTTTTTGATAATTAGGGAATTCTTATTCATGTGTTCCCGCCACAAAACATGTGTTCATCGTACATCTCGTGCGCTCGCACTTAGCTTAGTATGAACCTCCTAGCTATAAGGAAAAAAGAGTACAAGACATGAAGCGAATAAAACTAGTATTTAAAGAAACAACAAATCCTCTTTAAGGTTTGTAGAATTCAAAAATATCTCGCATGGAATAGGGAAGTCGTGCCACCAGCTTTTTGTCCATCTCCATACCCCTTTTAGTTTCACTGACGGCCTTGTCCGCGATCTATGACTTAGGATGAATAGAGATAAAGAAAGGAAGAAAAGATGGTTCAATCTTTTCACGTATTCGCGCTCAACTCAAAAACACACCTTCTTAACAAAAACTCTCACCTAATTCGGATTCTAGACAACTTGAATTACAACCGCACAACTAACACCAAAACTCTCCATGAATAGCATCTTAAATCTCTCTCGATCTTTCTCTTGTGAAGTCAAAATTTTATTGTGTTTTCTAACTCCATATAAATAGGGGTATTATTTATCTTCTACAAGCATCTATTTAAATCTAGAATATTTTTGTTTACAAAATAGATTAATAAAATATGTTGTCAAGCCCTCCTAGCTTGGTCAGTAGGGGACTGGAACCATAACGCACCGAGATTCGTGCATCCCTAACCTATCTCACTTTGTCCTCTCGTTTTCTTTTCTACATGTAACCTTTCCCCTGCTTTTGACGTTTTAATACTTTCAATCTCGGTCTTGCATGTTTCTCTTTTCTCTCCTACATATTCCCTACCTTTGTCTTTGGGTTCTAAAATAAGGATTTTTTTTAGTTCAAGGTCTTTCTTCTGTATTGGTTTAGATTTTTTTTAGTCCCACAAATATATACCCATAAAATAGTCCCACAAATATTACATTGTCCACCCATAGAGTATTGAGAAATTACAATACCCACCCATAAGCTTTAGAAAATTACAGTGCGCACCCATAAAATATTGGGAAATTACAGTGCCCACCCATGAGCTTTAAGAAATTACAGTGCCCACCCATATACTTATTAAAATGAGGTGAATTTGAATAAGTGGGCAATGATTACCTTAAATAAGAACTTAGAAAACGTTAAAAAAAAAACCCTAAATTTACATTATATGACCTCTTAGAAGTCAAATAAATGAAAGATACCTAAAAAGAATAAATGAAGAAGTAAAAGCAATGATATAGAGGTGAATACATTGCAATTCCTTGTAAATTTTGCGTGATTTTTCTTCAATTCCTTACTCTAACATTGCACGGGGTAAATTTGGGTTTCTTTTTAATTGGTTTACATTGTTGAATCACTCCATCAATATAATATTTACTAAAATCTTCAATTTACCTCATTTTAATAAGTACATGGGTGGGTATTGTAATTTTTTAAAGCTCATGGGTGGGGATTGTATTTTCTCAATACCTCATGGGTGGACATTGTAATTTTCTAAAGCTCATGGATGGGCATTGTAATTTCCAATACCTCATGGGTGGGCACCGTAATTTTTCCTAGAATTAAAGAAGAACACTAGCTATGTAAAATAACATGCACTTTTTAAGCCAAATAATCCCTTGGTCACATAATAGTATTCAATATTATTTTAGGATGTATGCAGATATATCAAACTAATTCTTGTTATTGATAAACGTTTAGTATAAGCACCATATTAATCTGGTAGTGTAAGATATATCTATACAAGATTACTCTATGACAATCACGTTTTTTTGTTGCTTTACATGATTGGACAAACCTTTCAATATGCAAGTGGGGTGTATCGTTTACTTGCAAGTTTACGATAATTAAGTTAATCTTGAGTGTAACTATAATTTCTAAAACATGAATTTGTAGATGAAGTGAAGGAGCGGGTGGGAAGAGATATAGTGAAAAAATGTGGGGGACTTCCATTGGCAATCGTGACATTGAGTGGTATTTTAAGAGGCAAAGAAGAAAACAAATGGAAAGAAGTACTTAAGAATATGCGTCTACACTTGAATGATGGAAGCAGAGAGTCAAAACAATATTCATTGGTGACAAAAGTATTAGAGTTGAGCTACACTGATTTGCCACATCATGTGAGACCATGTTACCTCTATATGGCTAGTTTTCCGGAGGACTATGAAATTCCTGTCAAAAGGTTATGGCACCTATGGGAAGCTGAAACTCTTTTGATACGATCATCTAGGGATTCAGAAGAGATTGCAAGGGATATCTTGAACGAACTCATACAAAGAAATTTAGTTCAGGTTGATACTGTAACCAAGTCAGGGAGGATAAAAACTTGTCATCTTCATGATATGATGCGGGATATGTGTATGCAAAAGGCAAAAGAAGAAAATTTCTTCCATGTACTTGAGCAAGATGGTCTAACAGAGGTTGGTGTTAATACTGGCATAAGAGATACAACTATACATCGATTAGCTATGCATTTTGGTCATGATCAATCAAGTAGTACAAAATCTGATTATCATCATACAGTGTGCGATTGTGGCCACGTGAGATCCTTAATAGTTTGCAATTCACTACCAGCAGAATTGATTAAAGATATGGGAAAACTCTACCCACTGCTTCGAGTTTTGGATCTGGAAGGTGTTAGAATGAGTGTTTTTACAAAAGAGATTGCAGACTTTGTTCACTTGAGATATTTAAGTTTGAAGAATACAGGTTTGAAAGAGGTGTCACCTTTAATTGGTAAGTTGAGGTTGTTGCAAACACTTGATTTACGGACGAGTGACTTTTATGAGGTGATATTACCCCTTGAATTATTTAAGATGAAAAGACTGGTCCATCTATACTTTCCAAGCCACTACAAATGCGCAGATGGAGGTAAGTCAACACTAAGTGGGTTAAACAATTTGGAGACATTGATCAACTTCAATCCATACGTGCTCCAACCAGAGGATTTGCATGTAATGAATAAGTTGAAAAGGATTTCATTTCTACATGAAGCAAATAATGCATTTTGGAGTCTAGAAAGCATGAAGGTTGCACTAGCATTGGCTAGCATCTTATCAGAAAAGGATCTCAAGAAGCAATTCTATGTTTCCATTAATGGCAACATGCTGGATAAAGAGCCTCATATGTTTGAACAATTTTCTAATAATAAAAAGATTGATTTGTCCAAGTTTCAACTAAACTTGAAGGGTGTGATTACGAGGCATCTTCAACACTTGGTATATCCGTCCAGTCTATCTGTTTTAATGATTTTTATGTGTAACTTGGAGGAGGACCCGATGACGAAATTGAAGATGCTTCCTTCTTTGAAAACACTTTCTATTATTGGGTGTAGTGGTCTAAAAAAGATGGAATGTCCGCAAGAAGGTTTTCCTATGCTCAGGATCTTGGTGCTTGTAGGGTTAACTGACTTGGAAGAGTGGGAGGTAGAAAAAGGAGCACTACCCCATCTCACCCATTTATGCATAAGAGAATGTGATGAGTTAAGGAGAAAAGAAGTACCAGTTGAGGTATCAACTGTTATGAAAGGAAGGATATCATATCAAGGGGAGGACAGTGAACAATGTAGTGATTCTGATATGAAGGAACTGTATAAGTTATGTTCAGAGCTTGGTGCAGGGGAAGACATAACTAAAGTTTCATCAATGATTGAGGAGATGCTGAATAAACTTTTGTTGTCAGAAAAGTTATCTCCTGCTGATGGTAAGAAGATACTTTATTGGCTCCTAGTATCATGCGAGATATTGGCTGATGGAACGGTGAAATTACGACCCGGCGAAGAACATTCTAAATACAATGATACATTTGGCATATTTAAGAGATGGACGTGGGCTTGATTTTGTGGATACTTAATTATTTTGCCGGCTAAAAGTATATGGCTTTAAATGCTAATTATTTGTCAAAGAGATTCGTTGGTTTCTACTGTATTTGTTTAAAATATTGAGAGCAAAAATTATGTAACTTCTGTGATCACATGTACTACTTACTAGTAAGTTTGTTTGTCTCGATTACTGGAGTGAAAACTTTTACTTTTCGTTTGGTTTTGTAATTCTCTATAAATTTGAATCCCCACCAGGCATATAACTTGTTTCATTAGTTAGCTACTTGTTTTCCTAAGTCTCTCTTTTTTCCTCTTTCTTCTTGGCCTCCACTGTTTCCATCGTTTACACTTTCTGTCTCATGATCTCCTGTGTTAAGTATTTTCAGCATCAAGAGTGTTCGGGAACTATGAGTCCTTTTTGAGATGGTTTTCTTCTTTCCTATTTTTCTTCCTCATTTTCCTATTCTAGGGTTTGTTTTCATTTTCGGCACGTCCAACTTTCCTTGCCTCTTGTTTCAAAGAAATTGATAGGAAAGCAGATGATGATTTTGAGAATCGTGGTTTGCGATATGCATGTGTCTTTTGTTACTGTCATTAATCACTTTGACAATAAGCATGGTGTTAAAGGGTTGGCTCAAACTAAGACTGCTCATACAACTTCACAGGAGAAATCTGTTGCAAATGGTTACTAGCTGGTTATGATTTATCTTATTGATCTTTAGTTCCTAGTTATGAACTTTGGGATCACTATTTTATTCTTGCTTTAATGAAATATAGTTCTAGTTGTTTAAAAAAACCCACTAATAATTAGAATTGTGTTACAAATAGATATATTTTAGGGAAAATTACATCCCCACCCATGAGGTTTGGTGAAATTACATACCCCACCCACGAGGTTTCAAAAATTACTTTGTCCATCCATGTGGTTTCCTCTATTTTACATCTGACAATTTTTTTAATATTTGATCAACTTAAAAAATGCTTAAATGTTGTCCAAAATTGATGAAAATTTACATGAACGATGCTAAGGTGTTATAATATGCTCCAGCGTGAAATCCAAAGTTTTTAAGCTCATACGTGATCCGTGGGACCCAATGAAACATGTGACATGTCAACTTGTTTTCATTGGGTCCCACAGGTCATATATCAGCTTTAAAAACTTTGGAATTGGCGTTGGAAAAAAATATAACACCTTAGCATCATCCACGTAAAGTTTTAGCAATTTTGGACAACATTTAAGCATCTTTTAAGTTGATGAAATATTAGAAAAGTTGTCGGATGTAAAATAGAGGAAACTACATGGGTGGGCAAAGTAATTTTTGAAACCTCGTGGGTGGGGTGTGTAATTTCATCAAACGTCATGGGTGGGGGATGTAATTTTTCCTATATTTTATAGTGAACTTCACATCTTATATGAGTTTCTCTTTGTACCTAACTTTCTATAAATAAAGGTCTTGTTTTTTTTTTTTTATCATGGGGCTACATGAGTAGCAATGTTCAACCAAAGAATGGTTGGTACAGCTTAGGATGGATCCTAGCCAGGAAACAGAAAGAGACATGTAAAATTACATCAACTAAATGCAAAGGGACGTAAAAATCTAAAACGACATTGATCTTAAAGGCTATCTTGGGTATTGCTCCAGTAGTCCAAATTGAAAGGGTCTCATCTTGACTTCACTTCAACTGAAGTAATTCAAATACCAACTCTTCGGATTCGAAGAGAAACTTTTGCCTGCTTAATGAGGACTGCACGTTGCTGGTTTACTTGCCCCACTCCAAGACTTGGAATAAGGTGGGCAGGTCCACAACAATCCAGCTCAGCTGGACTTGCTCAAAAACTTACCCTATTACGAATCCTCCACATTGTATAACCTTTTGTTGGTCACTTTTTTCCACTTCTCCTTAACGTTGACCATATTTAAAACATTGCCGTGCATCAGCGGAAATACTTGACGATGTTTGCCTGTTTTTACTACCCCGAGACTTATGCTTTGAGTTCTGCTTTTTATTATCCTCAGGGGAGATTACTACTTTCAAATGGATTTCACTCAGGGAGTGTATCGGCTTCTACCGGGGTAGGCCACCCATTATTTGGGCTAGTTGGGGTGCCGACACAAATTGACTGGCGTCTCCCTCTCCAATAAAATCGACGTGGGTATTATTGGTTTCTTGGATTAAAATAATCTTTTCCACTTGGCCCACATTAGTCTCTGGCATGGCCTGTTGGTAGAAACCTTCCTCACTCGATACATGTGCATTATTCCTTGCCTCACACTCCCGACGTGGCATTACACTCCCAAAGCAGTTTCCCATTAAACCATTTTTTTTGTCCACTCCATGCTACCGAGGTAATTAATTATAGCGTCCATTGGGAAACCAAATGCCACCTGATGGGATGAGATCGTGCTACCTTTGAAAAAACAATTAATCTTCTCGGGAGATGCATCTACTTTCCACGCTCCCACTGAAAAAGTCTTCGGGGTGTGAGGAGCCCAGTCTTTCCCACTTCCAATTTCATGTGACATTTAAAAAATTGCCATGTCATCCTGGAGACTCCCCTGCATGCTATCAGCCCCATTTTCCGACTGCCTTGTCTCTGACTTATCTTCACTGTTCACATGCGACGCCGCCAGTTTATCGTTCAAGTCTTCAGTCCAAACTTCCACCACCCCGACTGACGATCTCATGTGACCAAAAACTACCTCAACCTCTTCATTAATGATCCTGAAGCAGTATGTCTCCAAGGTTGCAAATACTTCCAAGTTTTCCGGCACTTTATTCATGTCAAAATCCCCCGAGATCTCACCGAGATCTCACCGTAATACTCCTATCCAACAATGGAATCATTACTCCAGATGGCGTAAGTACTACTGCACTTCCATATCCTCCTTCCGCTTGCCAATGCACCCCCTGGCCTGTCTCTTCATTTCCTATACACCCAGGTGACCCGGTAGCTGTTTGGAGTTAAAACAAAACGCAGAGTTTAGCTTAGTAGTCAGTAAGGGTGTTTTAGTCTTTAGGTTGTTGTCTTATATGCCTTAGTCTCTGTATATTCCAGGAACGGGTTTTTTACGTTTTAGGTTTAGGTTTTCTTCTTCCCTCTCTCGGCTCTGCGCAGCGATCTTCTTCCTGCTTCCCCTTTCTTCTACACTGTGAGTTGTCGTCAAGCATTCCACGTGAGTTTTTAATGAAATTGAAGTATCTTTTCAGTAGCTGGATGAGCTTGTTCTGGGGAAGCCGTTGGAGGAGGCGGTGGTGCATGTTGAGATGCCCTTGGTTTCCGCATCGGCCTAGCGAACTGGGTGTTTATTCTGGCACCATCAACCATACACCCATTTGCATCTTTTATTGCCACCTTCGCTTGTTCAATAGTTGCATAACCCACAAAGACATAGCGGGTATTGGTGACAATGCGTCGTTTGGTGGGTCGGTGTATATTGATTATCTTACCAAACGGATGAAATATACGCCACAAAGTACCCAGACTAGTGCCCTCATGTACGTTATCAATAAAAACAGTGTTAGTTTCCTCCATGTGGAAGCTCTATTAAAAGGGGCTTAGCAAATAATATAACGGTTATTTTGTGGAGCTTGGTGGCTATGGTGTGTGGTGAGCTGAGTTATGGTGGTTTGTTTGTGCTAAAATGATAGTTTTGGGGGTGGATGGATGATTTTGTGGAGTTTAGCATCACATGTACGATGTATGTGTGTCGCAGTATCACTTTATCTCGTTTTCTGATTTTCCATGACTGGCTTACGGGATTTAGAATGAGTTGGATTTTGTGTGAGCAGATTGAAAAATCCACAAAACGGACTCAGTGAAAAGTGAGGGTTGGGAGTTGGGAGGTTGCGCAGTGGAGGAGTTTCTGGTACTAGAATAGATTTGGAAGCAAGAGTTATGTCGGAGAAGGTAGGATGAATTGTTTGTGGCAGAGAAGGGAGAAAGATTTAGTGGTGGCGACATGGTGGCTGGGTGGTTGCGATGGAGAGGAAAGGTGTATGGCGAGGAGAGAGGAGGGAGCGAGGCGGTGGCATCTTCTTTCGATAGAAGATCGATATCATAAATAATTAAATAAAGGTGTTGTATACTCATATTAGATCTCTATCTCGTAGTACGAATCTCCGCCCTGACTAAAATAAACCCAACCGGTAAACTTCATCTCAACTTTGACTCCCTCTAATCTCGCCAGCCGTAAACTTTTCTCGCCTCCCTCTTCTCTTCTGGAAAAGACACCACCTGAAGCATCTCATGGCAAGAGCCAGAGAAAGGATGGATAGAAAGACCGTCTAGCTAGCTACATTAAAGAACAGTCAAACACACTAAATTGATTCGAGAGATATGGCAGTAGCAAACGTGGGCGGCACAGTCACTATTTCAGTGTTTATGATATTGTTTCTTGTACTGCAATTTGGATCGTGCAAGTACCTCATGAGAGGAATACTAGCTGATGGTTCAGCGGTGGATCGACTTCAGCAACAAATCACCAATTTATTCTCGATTGAAACGTTTGTGCACTACATTTTCGTATCTTCTTGCATGTTTTATAATTATGCTTTGTTAATAATGATTGATTTTATTATTATGTCAAATTAGTATCACATGTGGCATTATATCAGAAATTCATATCACTTAAGACATTATACCGGGAATTAATATCACGCGAGGCATCATGCCATAAATCAATATCTTGTGAGACATCGTGCCAGATCTTGATTACTGTTAATTATTTCATTTATTATGTGTCATTTAATTTATCCAGTTTTGCTTTTATTTATTTATTTATTAAGTATCACGTGAGGCATCGTGCCAGATATAAATTTCACGTGAGGCATTGTGCCCGATATTAATATCACGTGAGGTATCGGGATATAAATTTCAGGTGATACATTGTGTCATATATAATTATCACGTGAGACATTGTCCCAGAAATTATCACGTGAGACATTGTCCCAGAAATTATCACGTGAGGTATCGTGCTAGAAATTATCACTTGAGGCATCGTGCCAGAAATAAATATCACGTAAGGCATTGTGCCAGATTTGATTTTATTGCACTATTTTGTTTATTTTGTGTTATTTGATTTATTTTATTGCAATATATATAATACATTTTATTATTATTATTGTTATTTATAATGTTTATGTCATTGCGCCTGTTAAATTTAATTTTAATATTATTTGAAGAAATAATGGCATTGCGTCTGAAAGTCTTTTATTTTGATAGAAAGTGATGTTTTGAAAACGATACATGTAGGATGGTTTATAATATCTGTTTATCTTTATGATATGTCATAAACAATGCCTAATATTGCCGAACTTTAGTTTATGGCCTTCCACATTAATGAGAATGGCATCACGCTTGAAACTTTGACTTCAATATGCTATAAAAGGCATTGTGCCTAAAGGTTTTTATTTGAATATGCTATAAAAAGACAGCACACTTGAAAGTGTTAATATGATCAGCATAAAGGGCATAGTGCCATATTTTTTTAATACTTTTTATACAATATGAGTAAAGAAATTGGCATTATGCCGGAAACTTTTGAACTTGATATGATATGGTATTAGTAGTGAGTTACAAAATTTTGACAATATTTTAAAAATAAATGTATTGATCATATCATTGATCTAAAAGATGGTATAACACCTGACAAATTCATCTAAAGTATCTATTTTTATGTATAAGATGAATCATGAAAAATCTATGATGGTATTTGTAAAAGGTTAGATTTCTTTCCTAACGAATTGTCCTCTTATTCACCTTCGATCTATGTTTATTCGTCAATGTACCTAGCGAATTACCTGGTTACCGAGGGGATCACACCTGGAGAGATCTTTGCTATTCAGAGAGATTTAGAAACAGAGGGTTTGATCAATGAGAGATAGCGTGCTTTATTTCGTCAGCGCGTAGATGGTGCGGCTAGTCCATACCAAACTTTGCACGGGAGTGATGATGTGGTAGTCCAGTCAGCTGCTGATTGGACTGCTTTTTATTATATTAACTTTAATTGATTGTAGTTTTTAAAATATAAGTCTAAAAAATAAAAAAATATATCATTGTTCATCTAAATTCAAGCTCTTCAAAACAAGACCAGACATGGATATGTTTTGACAACTTTAAAATTTTATATTATTTACAAAACAATAATAATACATTACAAAACAATAAGGATTTTATTGGTTCTGAAGTTTGTTATCTAATTCACCACTTATTAGTTAATAAATCATAATATCATATTTAATGAATCATAATATCAAAATTACTGAATCATATCTTTATTCTTTTTTTTTTAAGCCGAATCATATCTTTATTCTAGTGTATCATCACAAACATATAAAAGTAAATATTTTTATGCAATAATACAATACAAAACAATATTTGGTATGTATGAAAAATACACGATTCACTATATAAGGTTTAAAATACACCATACAACAATAATAATACACTACAAAATAAAAATGATTTTTATCAGTTCCGAAATTTGTTATATAATTCACCACTTATTAGTTAATGAATCATAATATCAATTTTAATGAATTATAATACAAAATTAATGAATCATATCTTCATTAGTGTATCATCGTAAACATGTAAAAATAAAAAATTTTAAACAATAATATAACACAAAACAATATTTGGTATGTAAGAAAAATACATGATTCACCATATAAATATTAAAATACACCATACAACAATAATAATACACTGCAAAATAACAATATCGATTCCGAAGTTTGTTAGCTAATTTACCACTTATTAGTTAATGAATCATAATATCAATTTTAATGAATCATAATATCAAAATTAATGAATTATATTATGATTTAGTGTATCATCATATACATGTAAAATAGAATTTTTTTAAAGTTGTCAAAACATATCCATGACTGGTCTTGTTTTGAAGAGCTTGAATTTAGATGAATAATGATATATTTTTTTTAATTTTGGACTTATATATTAAAAGTTACAACTATTTAAAGTTAATATAATAAAAAAGCAGCCCAGTCAGCAAAATAGTCCAGTCATCAGCTGACTGGGACTGCCATATCATCATCCCACTCCTAAAATGTGTGCGGACAGTCCGCAACCTCGTATTTGCCTTATTTTGTGGGGGGTGAACCCCTACTTATAGTGATTTTCCAACCTTTCTAGGACTGCCAGCTTGTCATCTTGTTTATCTGCCAGGCTGTCATCTTTTGGCTACTGAATTAAACGTAAAACTTTGTATCTACGACTTTGTTAACTGGGCGTCCGACTGGTCACAGGTGACCGGTCGCTATTTACACTTATCCTTTCGCCTTCTCTTCTGTTTGGGGACGGCTGATTCTTCCTTATGTTTTACGGTTGATCTCATTTTCCCCTCTTCATCAGTCCCACGAGTTCTACTTTTTGAAATTTTGATGAAGAAAGTAGAACTTATTGCAGCTGTTGTGGTTACTGAGCGAATAATCGAGAAATTTTTTTGATTTTAATTTGTTGTTGTTGAAGTCTCTTAAGCGTTCGTCCCGTCCCTCTCTTCTCTCAGTCCCACAAGTTCTTTTTTTTGGCTTCAGTGAAAAAAGAGAACTTTTACGGCCCATGCTGCGCTCGTGAGTGCATCTTGGCTGCGCGCGTGACTGACACTATGGAATATGTAAAATTTCTGCTTTTCGCATGCGCCAGCTCCCTTTATTCGGAATACGCAGAGTTTCTGTACTTTTCTTGCAAAAAGTAGTCTCTTTGTCTTTCTTTCAACCGTTGATTTTCTCTTTCCTGTTGGCAAATCTACCTCTGAAAGACAAGCTGAAGCTGATCAAGCAACCTTTAAAACAATTGAACTCCCACACTTTTGGGCACGTCGAAGAGAACTTAAACCAACTTCTGTCAAAGCTGGATGGGATCGACAGATTAGATGAGCAGATGAAGAAGAAATAAAGCAAACAGTCTAGACATGTGATAACAACAAAGCTCCAGGCTATGACGGCCTGAATTTCCATTGTTTCAAGAGCACTTGGTCGACCATTGGTACCGATTTCACAGCAGCAGTCCGGTCTTTCTTCCTTGAAGGAACTCTTCCTCAAGGATCAAATGTCACATGGATCGCCCTTATCCCAAAAAAACCCTCAAGCTTGTAAACCAGAGGAATTCAGACCGATCAGCATGATTTGAAAGGGTTACAAAATCATCACCAAGCTAATGGCCAACCGCCTTGCCTGAGTCCTACCCAAACTAGTGAAGGAAGCCCAAACCGCTTTCATCAAGGGGAAACACATCCTAGAAGGACCACTCATCACAAACAAAACAATCTCATGGTTAAAAAAGAAAAGACAAGCAGGGATCCTCCTCAAAGTAGACTTTGCCAAGGCTTTTGATAGCATCTCATGGTCTTTCGTCAATAAAATGCTTGGTTTATGGTTTCATTGATCAGTGGCGCGGATGGGTGAACACTTGCCTCTCAATGACAAGCTTATCAATCCTTGTATATGGATCCCCCACCATCCCCTTCCAACCAAAAAGAGGCCTCCGACAAGGAGACCCCCTCTCCCCTCTACTTTTCGTGCTCTCGATGGAAGCATTAAGCTGGCTCCTAGACCATGCCATCCAGCTAGGTGATCGACCAGGAATTAAGGTAGGAGCAAACCAGGTGCACTTATCTCATCTTCAATTTGCGTATGATGTCCTCATTTTCTGTAAACCTTCTGAGAAGGAACTTGAAACAGTTAAGTGGTGCCTGACATTATTTACAGAAATGTCCTCTCTATGTGCGAATTGGAACAAAACAAAATCCATTTGTATAAACTCAACTATAGTTGAAGATTAGCTAGTCAAAGACATCCTCGACTGCTCTCTTGAATGCCTCCCCCCGACTTACCTAGGATGTCCATTAGGTGCTTCCCCAAGAAACATAAACACTTGGACCCCGATACTAAAAAAATTGAAATCAAGGTTGTCCTCTTGGAAAGCAAGCTTCCTCTCCCAAGCTAGAAGACTTGTTCTAATCCGATTGGTCTTAGACAGTTTCCCCATCTACTACCTAAGCCTATTCAAAGCCCCGAAATCGGTCATAACCGAAATTTACAAAATCCAAAGAAATTTTCTTTGGAACTCCAGCTCAAGGAAAGGTATCTGTCTGATGGCTTGGAGAAAGCTCATTGTCCCACGAGATCTTGAAGGGCGTGGTCTTAATGACATTGAAATCAGAAACTCATCACTACTCTTCAAGTTGTGGTGGAAGTACCATGGTGATGGTTCGAAAATCTGGAAACAAATCATCTCATCAGTCTATGGGGTCAATATCCAACTCCCCTTATATGACCAGGCCTGGGCTGCAAATAAAAATACGGGGCTATGGAAGCAGATTGTGTCTATCAGCGCTCATTCATCCATAAACCAACAAACAATCGAGAAGTAATTGAGGTGGACCATCCATGATGGCAAACTGATTCGTTTTTGGCAAGACAAATGGGCTGGAAATCTCATCTTGTGCCTCAGCTTCCCCCGTCTCTACCAGATTTCAGAACAAAAAAAAAAACAAAAGTGAATGAAATGGGTTGGTGGAATGGCTTGCAATGGCTCTAAAGCTTCTCTTGGCGTAGGCGCCTTTTCACCTATGAAGAAGAAGAGGTTGCAAACCTCCTAAGCATTCTTAACAACCACAACCCTTCCAATACAAGCGAAGAAGACGAAATGATATGGGTTTCTTCATCGACGCATTCCTATACCACAAAAAGCTTTTATAGCGAATGCAGCCATCTGAAAGCGGACCTTGCTCCGTCCTAGCACAAAATGTTATGGCTTCACCTTGCCTCGCCGCGGAAAGAACTTCTTGTTTGGTTCCTCCTCCATGGCAAACTGGCTACAAAAGACAAGGCTTACTTCGAAAACCTGCTCCCAATCTCTCAGCTGGCTTGTGTTTTTTGTAATTCAGAAATAGAATCAGTAAATCACCTATACATACACTGTTGCAAATCTCGTATCCTATGGTCCCAAATTCTTAGCTGGTGGAACATCCTAATGGCTCTCCCTAACTCTTACCCCTCGCTTTATGAAATGTGGTGCGCCACCCCCTTACCTCAGAGGACTAAGAAGCTTGGGATCTCCACCATCATCCACCTCTTTTGGAAAATTTGGGAAATTCGAAACCAAGTTACTTTTGACAACTTTGATCAAGACTGGTCCCAAGCTGCAAGCTCTGTCAAGCGATCTATTTTGGAATGGACGATCTCAAGACACCTCCCTCAAGCTATTCCCCCCACACTTTCTTAAACTTACAAGATCTTGTTTCTCTACTAGCATAACTCTATTTTGTACTGTAACTTATTTAATGCTTTCATAAACTCTTTTGTACTTCGGGCAAGTGCCCCATTCTTGGTAAGAACTATGCCTTAGACTGTGATATGCAACAAATTATCAGAAAAAAAGATAAATAAAATCTTGACAGATTTATTATGATTAGAGTAGTTTGTTACACAATAGATTAAAACTTTTGAATTTTAGTTTTCGGGCGAGAAAAGCATTATGCTAAAGTATCACCTTATGTAACTTATTATCCAGTAATTATAAAAAAAAAAGATCCTGAATTTTAGCTAATTTGTTATACCTTTGAAATCGGTTCAAGACTCTGCTTCATTGTTGCGAACTCAGTCTCAGTTTGCGACCGAGTTTGTCCACCAAAATAATGCATCTACGACATGTTTGTAGCACAATAAATTTTATTTAGTTTTCACAACATTAATTAGATTATATAATTATCATATCAGTTTGTAAAGAACTTGATCGATATCCCAGGTTATCAAATCAGTTTGTTTAAGCCATTAGGCATGTGTACGATCACTAATTACCAAGTTAGCATCTCTTTCTCTACACTGTAGCATTCTTTCATCTTCTCACAGTAGGTGGTATCCCGAGGGACTTTCATTGTTAGTCTGCTTCAGTTTGCCTCTTCTAGGTTGGTTGGTTGGAATCAGCTGCCTTGGGAATGTCTATATGAATGATTATGGTGTGCTTGGGTGAATGGGGATAATTTTGCAACCCAAGGTTTGTTTCTTTTGCATAAAGCATTGAGATTTGTGCATCCCTTACCAATCTCACTTTGTCCTCTTGTTTTCTTTTCTACATGTAACCTTTCGACTGCTTCCGACGGTTTAATACTTTCAATATCCATTTTGCATGTTTCTCTTTTTTTCCTAGATATTCCCTACCATTGTCTTCAGGTTTCTAAAATGAGGATTTTTTTTAGTTCAAGGTCTTTCTCCTTTCGAGCGATCACTCTATTCTGGGCCGCCTTTTCTCTTCTTCTTCCATCTGTTCTTATGCTCTTGTCCAGTCACATTGTGCCAACTTTGGAGTGTCTACGAAGGGTTTCAGTTTTTCAAACTTGGACCGAAACTTTTTATATTTGAATTCGATATGGTTGGCATGCAGGCTGTCCTGCTTAGAGGTCCCTAGGTTGCTAATAAGTCCCTTTTCACCATTCAAACCCTAGAGCGGGACAAGCCGTTTATGGTGAGTTCAATTGGCTGCCCTATTGGGTTCAAGTTTATGGGGTGTCTCGAGCATACCTCAACATCCACTTTGAGGAGAAAGCGACGGGAAAATTGGGTCTCTGTGCGAGTATAATGGAAGACCTCTCATCATTGGGTTTCAAGCATCTACGACTCAAAGTGCTCTTAGATTTGCAAATTTCAGGTTTACGATGCCTATCTCTCTTGATGGTAAATACTACATCTTTTCTATTTCTTACGATAATATGTCGTCTATTTGTGCAAAATGTGGCCTCTTCTTGCATGATACGAGGGCTTGCCTGAGTATTCGAAACTGGGAGGATGGGGATGTGCCCTATGGCTCATGGCATAGGACAAAGGTGTATCAGACAAGAATGGGATCAAAGGAGATACTCTTGACACCTATTCCCTCTGCTGCTTTGGAAGGGTTTGCCCCTGACTTAGTTGGACGACGCAACTTGGTGGACCCTTCATTGGTTAGAAGTCAAGCCTCGGGTGAGCAAGTTTCTCATGTGAATGGCCCCACTCACTTTGCTCAATTGACTCTCGGCCTACCTGCCTCTTCTTGCATGCCAAGGAAGAGAACATTTGCTCAGATGCAGGACCAAACACCTTGAGAGGACATGATTAGCAAGAGGATTATGGACGCTACTATAGAGGTTCAAAGAAGGATGACAATGGTGGTTCTGGATGATAACCATAATCCAGAACCACCAAGGGCCATGAATCTTTTTATTCTCCTAATTATATGAGAATGGACACCTCACTGGTAATTAGGGTTTTTAGGAAGCCTTGGCTACAAGAAGTGTCCTTTTGATGGTTAATCTCCCTTATCGGCATGATAATCTGCTTAGTTATAGGTTTTCAGTTTATAATGTACATGTTAATTTTGGTTATCTACGGGTGGGTGGTTATGCCTTCCTCATGGTCCTTTTCTAAATAGAGCTAGTAGTTTGGAGGATAGTAATTTGGTTATAGGTTAGGGTGACCTTTTTATGAGGATGCATGATTAGCTTTTTCAATCAATCTAGGTGATTGATGAGTCTCTTCTCCTCCTGCTTATGCAACCATCCGTCGGACTTCGGTTGCTCAAGTAAGCCGACTTGTGCAATATAATAGTCTCTGCACTGATTATGTTGGTTTTGTTGATATGTACGTATCTTGGATCGCTTGTTTAAACATGTACTTCTCTTGTTAAGCATTAATGCCATATCTTTTAAAAAAAAATAGTTTGCTCAAGTCCTGTATTGGTTTAGATTTATTAATGTAGTTAAGAATGCAATTAATTAAAGTCCCACAAATATATACTCATAAAATAGCCCTGCTATATGTTAAGCACAATAGAATTAAAGAAGAATACTAGCTATGTAAAATAACATGCACTTTTTAAGCCAAATAATCCATTGGTCACATAGTAGTATTCAATATTATTTTAGAATGTATGAAGATATGTCAAACCAATTCTTTTTATTGATAAACGTTTAGTATAATCACCATATTATTGTGGTAGTTTAAGATATATCTATACAAGATAACAAGATTACTCTATGACAATAAGTATGCACGTTTTTTGTTATTTACATGATTGGACAAACCTTTCAATATGCAAGTGGGGTGTATCGCATACTTGCAAGTTTACGATTAATTACGTTAATTTTGAGTGTATACCTATAATTTCTAATACATGAATTTGTAGATGAAGTAAAGGAACGGGTGGGAAGAGATATAGTGAAAAAATGTGGGGGACTTCCATTGGCAATTGTGACATTGAGTGGTATTTTAAGAGGTAAAGAAGAAAACAAATGGAAAGAAGTACTTAAGAATATGTGTCTACACTTGAATGATGGAAGCACAAAGTTAAAACAATATTCATTGGTGACAAAAGTATTAGAGTTGAGCTACATTGATTTGCCACATCTTGTGTGACCATGTTACCTCTATATGGCTAGTTTTTCCGGAGGACTATGAAATTCCCGTCAAAAGGTTATGGCACCTCTGGGAAGCTAAAACTCTTTTGATACGATCATCCAGGGATTCAGAAGAGATTGCAAGGGATATCTTGAACGAATACAAAGAAATTTAGTTTAGGTTGATGCTGTAACCAAGTCAGGGAGGATACAATTTGTCATCTTCATGATATGATGCAGGATATGTGTATGCAAAAGGCAAGAGAAGAAAATTTTTTCCAGTACTTGAGCCAGATGGTGTAACAGATGTTGGTGTTAATACTGGCATAAGAGATACAAATATACACTGATTAGCTATGCATTTTGGTCATGATCAATCAAGTACAAAAAGTGTGCGATTGTGGCCACGTGAGATCCTTGATAGTTTGAAATTCACTACCAGCAGAATTGATTAAAGATATGGGGAAACTCTACCCACTGCTTCGAGTTTTGATCTGGAAGGTGTTAGAATTAGTGTTTTTACAAAGGAGATTGCAGACTTTGCTCATTTGAGATATTTGAGTTTGAAGAATACATGTTTGAAAGAGGTGTGGCCTTTAATTGGTAAGTTGAGGTTGTTACAAATAGGAGAATATGACATATTGTAGAAAATATCTTGACCACTAAAAGCATGCCCCATAGTACAATTGTATTGATACTTATATTGGTATTTACAGAATGATCCAAATGTACAAATGGGTCCAAATACTGAAGTGGGATAATAATATTGTAACAGGCCTAATGGGTAAATTATCCCCCGCGAGTCAAAAGACTTACTGGTAAGGGGCAGTTGGCTCGGTGCTGATGAAACTGAGTAGTCGAATTAGGTTTGTGAGAAAGTCAACAATTTGGGCATGATTGGAGAGATAAGAGATGCGCAAAAAGTGATTCAAAATCCGTTCCCGAACAAATAAATAATCAAGAGCAACATGCTTGATTCTGCTCTGAAGCGCATGATTTGAAGCTAGAAAAGTAGCCCCAAGATTATCGCAGTAGAGTTGGGGCGGTTCGGGAAGAAAAATCCTCAATTCTTGAAGGAGATTTTGGAGCCAGAAAACCTCTGTAGCTGCACAAGCCATAACCTTGTATTTGGCTTCCGTAGATGATCGAGCAACCGTCTTCTGTTTATGGGTGAAATACCCCAAGTTTCTAAGGAATGATTTATGTTGCTGTTTAAGTCTTAATAAGCTATAAAGCACTTTTAAACCCTAATATTGGCATAAGTACACATTAGGACCAGAAAAATCCTTAATAGCACTTCTTGTATTAAAAGTAGCTAGCTAGAATGCTCCAATAACATTGTGACAGCCAAGCTAGTTGGTGATGCAGCAGCTAGCTTATGTAGTAAACACACAAGTAGGTGATGCAGCTGCTTGGGAAAGCTAGCAAGCAAGTAGGTGACTCAGCAAGCTAGCAAGCTAGTAGGACGTCTTAAGCACGACCAACCTAGTAGGCAAGTAGGACGTCTTTAAGCACGAGGTGGCAAGCACGAGGTGTCAAATTAACATTGGTTAACACTAGGACCAATAGGAGCCCGACACCTATGCAGCCTAGTAGGAGGTGTCACCACACTATTAGACCACACCTTGGTCCAATGAGAATAGGCTGCTGCCCACCTCCCTTAGTCAGCCCATGTGTTGTCTTTCTTATATTAAGCCTTATTATGAGCCAATCAGAAGCTAGCAAATGGAGCCTAAGGTGTCACCACTTAGAAGTTTACTTAATCAAGGAGGAAATTGACAAGGATCAGCCCTTGCCTATAAATACCATCAGCCACCATCCAAAATACTCATCCAGCATCAAGATTTCGTCCTTCATTAGGAAGAAGAAATAAAGCACCTTGTTATTCTTTCTTGGCTGAGAGCAAAGAAGAAGAAGATAGATCCTTGTCCATCTTTACCTTTCCAAATCATTCATCCACCATTTAAACCCATTGTAATCAGTAAGAAGAAGGCAAAGAAGGAAGAAACCCATGTAGAAAGAAAGCTTAGAACGAGAAAGGAAGGAAGGGGGAGAAAGCTCCATACCAATTCCAATCCTTGAAGTAAGGTGTTCCTAGAAGTTAACCATCCATTCCTAGCTGTTGGTGGCCGAAAATCAGAGAGAAACCATGAGAACTCACTCCATTTCCATGTCCAAGTTAGGTGCTCCAAAGGTGTCTTAGGATGTCCTAGTTCCAGCAAGAGTTTCCAAGGTCTTAAAGAAGGTTTTCTTCATCAATTCTTAAGGTAACTTCAAGGTTACTATCCCTTCACAAATCTATATGTTTTCAAAGACTAGTACCTCTTTATGGATTATGTAAATTCGTTGGTATTTTGGGGTACAAAACCATTGAGTTGGAAATAAGCTTTAAGGAAGAAAAAGGTGCCTTAAAGACCTAACCTATATAACCGAATACATGGGAGTTGATTTGTGATGTTTAAGCATGGTTTTAAGCTTAATTGATCTTGAAACTTATCTGGTTATATGTGTGTTATTGAGGCTGAAATTGTTATGGTTTGTTTGGTGTAACTTCATGGTTACCATCCCTTAATAAATCTGTATGTTGTACAGGAGTATTACCCCTATATTATCTAATTAAAATTCGTAGGTATTTATTAGCCTAAAGCTAGAAAGTTAGAAAAGTGTTTTAAGGAAAAAAGGATGTGTTTACAACCTACCTTTGATTACTGATTGCTTAAGGCTTGTTTATGGTGTTTTGCTGTTTAGTAAGTGGGAATAACCTAGAGGTAATTATGATTGTTCTGGATGATCTTGAGTCTAATCTGGTGTTGTTATAATCTAGGATAAATGGTGTCTTAAAGAGTTTTGTTTAAACACCAGATTTGTGGGTGGAATTCTAGAGCATTAATCAAGTGTTTTAGGTGCTTAACTAACCTAGAACCTATCTGATATTATGGCCGAGTAACATAGGTAAAGTATAGAATTTTTAAGATGTTAAGTGTGATTACTAGAAGAGCTAATCTGGTGAATTAGATGTCTAGTACAACCGCTTTCAGTTGGAAGTTAATTAGTGTAAATTAGATGTGTCCTAGGGCTAAAAACATGATTGTTGATTGTTCTGGTCATTAGTAACCTATTATGACAGAATTGGCTATGAACTATTAAAGAGATGTATAGCATGATTTTAGGATGAATATGATAGTTTAAACTAAGCTAGGACTTAAGTCTTAAAGTCTATATGTTGGGAACTTATATGTACTGTCTTAGAAGGTTGTTTATGGTGGTATAAACTCCTAAGCTAATCTGGTTAATATTGTGTTGTTATGATCGAAAATGTTAGGAACCAATTATGGTTTGATTCAGGTTGTAATCTATAGTTAAATTATGTCTTAAGCTAATCTAGATGAGATAGTTAATAATAGAACTGAAATGGATATGATTTGTTTGTTTGATCAAGACTTGTTCTTAAGGTATGATTTATGGTTGTTTGAATTGTTAAACTGAGGTATTTGATACTGTGTGATCTGGCCAAAGGTGCCATGTAAGATTATGTGATCAAATCCTTTCCTTAAGTGCTGTTTGATTATTGTTATGTCCCTTGTGTTTGAAATTATGAAATGGGCTTTGTTAAGTGACTTGACTGTTGATTCTTGTTATACTTTAAACTGTTATATTCTGATTAATGAGGATTCAATGAGTAACTCATTGGAATGGATTGTTGAGATATATGGCCATATGTGGAACTTGAGCAGTAACTGCCTTCATGAATTATTGGACTCATGGTATGCCTTGGGCTCCATGAGATGCTTCATGGTTTCCTACTATAGTTTAAAGGTACTATAGGGGGTGTGCACATCTTTTAGGGCCTGGAGTGTTTGGGAAAGGTTGGATCGCCTTAAAGATCGGGATTCGTCCCTTGAACCGATTAAAGGTTGGATCGCCTTAAAGATCGGGATTCGTCCCTTGAACTGTTTGGATAGAAATGGAGGAGTTGAATGGATAATCAATTAAATGAATTGGATTATATCCTATCTAAGCATACTTGGACACCATGTTGTTATTACTTGAGTATTTGGGTGGTTAATTATCCTACTTGATATATATTGGTTGGTTATGAACTAAATATATCTGATGGCTTATTGATGTACTCAACTGTTATTGTTAATACTTGAATTATCATGATAAGTACTTGGTCTATTCTGAATATTACTTGAGCTATTAAATGATTAAGAGTGGCTATGATCAGTGGCTATTTTGATATACTACTTCTTTTGATGGTAGCTTTGATTTTACTCAGCGTTGCTGATTTTTGGCATTATGCCCTGTGGTCCCTTCTCTGTGATTGTTTGAATGACCACAGATACAGGAAATGAAGATGACTTAAAGGAGCTCGAGAGTGGGGCTAAGGGATTAGAGACTTTCACCCAGTCTTCTGGAGTTTTGGTTTTATTTTTAAAGTCAGTTTGTAAACTTTGTTAAAATTTGGATATGTAAGTTATTAAGCCTTAGCGTTCACAGAAGTTGTGAACGTGGCGGTAGCGCCCCGCTAGTTTAATGCTTCCGCTACTACCACTTGTATATGTTTAATATGATAAGAAGATATAGGAATTTTGGGGCGTTACAAAGTGGTATCAGAGCAAGGACGCACTTGATTAAGGATTAAAAATGAACCTAGGATGGGTTGAATGGGTTGGAGAGTAAGGCACGTTGTTTCCTTGCATATTTGTTAAACTAACTTGCAGGTTTTGATACGAGGCTTGTAAAGTGAGGTATGAGATGTGTGCTTTGTTTTGAATGATTAAGAATGCTTTTGCTTATGTTTGGATTTTGCTATGAATGAACTTAAGTGATTATTGGTTATGTCTTGACCTTAATGGTTCATATTGTGGTTATTGGCTATGTCTTGATCATATTGGTTGAATGTGTTGGGAATAGTTGGAGCTTCGGGGTCGAAGCTTTTCTTAAGAGGGAGTGAATGAAATACCCCAAGTTTCTAAGGAATGATTTATGTTGCTGTTTAAGTCTTAATAAGCTATAAAGCACTTTTAAACCCTAATATTGGCATAAGTACACATTAGGACCAGAAAAATCCTTAATAGCACTTCTTGTATTAAAAGTAGCTAGCTAGAATGCTCAATAACATTGTGAACCAAGCTAGTTGGTGATGCAGCAGCTAGCTTATGTAGTAAACACACAAGTAGGTGATGCAGCTGCTTGGGAAAGCTAGCAAGCAAGTAGGTGACTCAGCAAGCTAGCAAGCTAGTAGGACGTCTTAAGCACGACCAACCTAGTAGGCAAGTAGGACGTCTTTAAGCACGAGGTGGCAAGCACGAGGTGTCAAATTAACATTGGTTAACACTAGGACCAATAGGAGCCCGACACCTATGCAGCCTAGTAGGAGGTGTCACCACACTATTAGACCACACCTTGGTCCAATGAGAATAGGCTGCTGCCCACCTCCCTTAGTCAGCCCATGTGTTGTCTTTCTTATATTAAGCCTTATTATGAGCCAATCAGAAGCTAGCAAATGGAGCCTAAGGTGTCACCACTTAGAAGTTTACTTAATCAAGGAGGAAATTGACAAGGATCAGCCCTTGCCTATAAATACCATCATCCACCAATCCAAAATACATCATCCAGCATCAATATTTCGTCCTTCATTAGGAAGAAGGAAATAAAGCACCTTGTTTCTTTCTTGGCTGAGAGCAAAGAAGAAGAAGATAGATCCTTGTTCCATCTTTACCTTTCCAAATCATTCATCCACCATTTAAACCCATTGTAATCAGTAAGAAGAAGGCAAAGAAGGAAGAAACCCATGTAGAAAGAAAGCTTAGAACGAGAAAGGAAGGAAGGGGGAGAAAGCTCCATACCAATTCCAATCCTTGAAGTAAGGTGTTCCTAGAAGTTAACCATCCATTCCTAGTTGTTGGTGGCCGAAAATCAGAGAAGAAACCATGAGAACTCACTCCATTTCCATGTCCAAGTTAGGTGCTCCAAAGGTGTCTTAGGATGTCCTAGTTCCAGCAAGAGTTTCCAAGGTCTTAAAGAAGGTTTTCTTCATCAATTCTTAAGGTAACTTCAAGGTTACTATCCCTTCACAAATCTATATGTTTTCAAAGACTAGTACCTCTTTATGGATTATGTAAATTCGTTGGTATTTTGGGGTACAAAACCATTGAGTTGGAAATAAGCTTTAAGGAAGAAAAGGTGCTTAAAGACCTAACCTATATAACCGAATACATGGGAGTTGATTTGTGATGTTTAAGCATGGTTTTAAGCTTAATTGATCTTGAAACTTATCTGGTTATATGTGTGTTATTGAGGCTGAAATTGTTATGGTTTGTTTGGTGTAACTTCATGGTTACCATCCCTTAATAAATCTGTATGTTGTACAGGAGTATTACCCCTATATTATCTAATTAAAATTCGTAGGTATTTATTAGCCTAAAGCTAGAAGTTAGAAAAGTGTTTTAAGGAAAAAAGGATGTGTTTACACCTACCTTTGATTACTGATTGCTTAAGAGCTTGTTTATGGTGTTTTGCTGCTGTTTAGTAAGTGGGAATAACCTAGAGGTAATTATGATTGTTCTGGATGATCTTAGTCTAATCTGGTGTTGTTATAATCTAGGATAAATGGTGTCTTAAAGAGTTTTGTTTAACACCAGATTTGTGGTGGAATTCTAGAGCATTAATCAAGTGTTTTAGGTGCTTAACTAACCTAGAACCTATCTGATTATTATGGCCGAGTAACATAGGTAAAGTATAGAATTTAAGATGTTAAGTGTGATTACTAGAAGAGCTAATCTGGTGAATTAGATGTCTAGTACAACCGCTTTCAGTTGGAAGTTAATTAGTGTAAATTAGATGTGTCCTAGGGCTAAAAACATGATTGTTGATTGTTCTGGTCATTAGTAACCTATTATGACAGAATTGGCTATGAACTATTAAAGAGATGTATAGCATGATTTTAGGATGAATATGATAGTTTAAACTAAGTTAGGACTTAAAGTCTTAAAGTCTAGTATGTTGGGAACTTATATGTACTGTCTTAGAAGGTTGTTTATGGTGGTAAACTCCTAAGCTAATCTGGTTAATATTGTGTTGTTATGATCGAAAATATTAGGAACCAATTATGGTTTGATTCAGGTTGTAATCTATAGTTAAATTATGTCTTAAGCTAATCTAGATGAGATAGTTAATAATAGAACTGAAATGGATATGATTTGTTTGTTTGATCAAGACTTGTTCTTAAGGTATGATTTATGGTTGTTTGAATTGTTAAACTGAGGTATTTGATACTGTGTGATCTGGCCAAAGGTGCCATGTAAGATTATGTGATCAATCCTTTCCTTAAGTGCTGTTTGATTATTGTTATGTCCCTTGTGTTTGAAATTATGAAATGGGCTTTGTTAAGTGACTTGACTTTGATTCTTGTTATACTTTAAATTGTTATATTCTGATTAATGAGGATTCAATGAGTAACTCATTGGAATGGATTGTTGAGATATATGGCCATATGTGGAACTTGAGCAGTAACTCCTTCTTATGAATTATTGGACTCATGGTATGCCTTGGGCTCCATGAGATGCTTCATGGTTTCCTACACTATAGTTTAAAGGTACTATAGGGGGTGTGCACATCTTTTAGGGCCTGGAGTGCGTTTGGGAAAGGTTGGATCGCCTTAAAGATCGGGATTCGTCCCTTGAACCAATTAAAGGTTGGATCGCCTTAAAGATCGGGATTCGTCCCTTGAACTTGTTTGGATAGAAATGGAGGAGTTGAATGGATAATCAATTAAATGAATTGGATTATATCCTATCTAAGCATACTTGGACACCATGTTGTTATTACTTGAGTATTTGGGTGGTTAATTATCCTACTTGATATATATTGGTTGGTTATGAACTAAATATATCTGATGGCTTATTGATGTACTCAATCTGTTATTGTTAATACTTGAATTATCATGATAAGTACTTGGTCTATTCTGAATATTACTTGAGCTATTAAATGATTAAGAGTGGCTATGATCAGTGGCTATTTTGATATACTACTTCTTTTGATGGTAGCTTTGATTTTACTCAGCGTTGCTGATTTTTGGCATTATGCCCTGTGGTCCCTTCTCTGTGATTGTTTGAATGACCACAGATACAGGAAATGAAGATGACTTAAAGGAGCTCGAGAGTGTGGGCTAAGGGATTAGAGACTTTCACCCAGTCTTCTGGAGTTTTGGTTTTATGTTTTAAAGTCAGTTTGTAAACTTTGTTAAAATTTGGATATGTAAGTTATTAAGCCTTAGCGTTCACAGAAGTTGTGAACGTGGCGGTAGCGCCCCGCTAGTTTAATGCTTCCGCTACTACCACTTGTATATGTTTAATATGATAAGAAGATATAGGAATTTTGGGGCGTTACAATGGGAGGACCAAGAAAAGGTGGTCGCCGAAGAAGATGAGATAACCACCAGTGGGGCGATGGTCCAGAGGGAAGCTAGCCCAGTCTGCGTCGGAAAAGACATGGAAGGAACCCCGAGACGCCGAGGAGAAGAAAAGACCTAAACTTTGGGTTCCATTCAGGTATCTCAACATTCTTTTGACAGCTTGCCAATGAATGTTTAATGGTTTATGCATGTACTGGCAGATTTTGTTCACCGTAAATGATATATCTGGTCCATTCATACATAGATATTGTAGGCTACTCACAACACTGTGGTATTGGGTAGGGTTTTCAAACGGGGGTGATTCAAGGGTATCTATCAAGGTAGATGTAGAGATAGGAGTAAAAACATATGTTTAGAGTCAAGCATGTTTGTGGAGATGAGGAGATCGAGAATGTATTTTGTTTGACTGAGTAACAAACCATCTGAGCTACAAGAAACAGCAACACCCATGAAGTAAGATAGTTCCCCTGTAGCTGAAACGGGAAAATGGCTAGAAATGGATTAAACAAATTGCGTAATGAGGGAAGTAGAGGAGGCAGTTAATAATATTCCGTCTATATAAATCAGAACAAACATGGTGTCCTTGTGGTGTTTGTAGGTAAAGAGAGAGGAATCTGAGATAGAAGGTGAAAAACCAATGTTGATTAGGAAAGTGCTTAATTTGGAAAACCAAACACGTGGGTATTGAAAACTACTATTTGGCAGTGTGTCATATTTACAGCATAAATGTGGCATGTTAGTTATGTCCAGCGCGTATGCCATTTTCTTTACTACAACTATAACATTAAATTACCGTTTAAAATTATATTTCATTAAATTAAAAAATAAAGTAACTTGTAACAAATGTTATAAGATATGTAGTTTGTTGTTATCAAAGGTCCGCCCATACTCAAATCTTGATAACTCAGTACGACATAGTTAATTAGTTAATAGTTTATATAAAAATATAAGTGAGAAATTATAAAAAAAAAAATAATAATTAATTAGTCATAATTCAACGTGTAATGTATATTAATATGTTTCCATTTTCAAGGGCCATGTTGTATTTTAATTAGTTAATAGTTTATATAAAAATATAAGTAAGACATTATAATTAAAAATATGATAACTAATTAGCTAACTTTATTATTGTATACATCATAAAATGTCCTTTGATCACAATTCAACATGTGATGTATATTAATAATTCAGTTAGACGAGTCTGGAGTTATCTCCACCTTCTATTATGGCTTCAATGCCACATGTCTCCATATTAGTGGAGGAATCCAACAAATTGGAGAAATAAAAAAATCGAAATAGAGTTCTAAGTACGCCCACTTCCTTGTGTGAATGTACTTGTTTCGAGGGAGAAACAAATTTTTGTTAAAGTGTTATAACTTGCAAAATATATGTGCAAAAATAAAAAAAATTTATACCATTGTCCATCATAATTAGTGTTCTTCAAAACAAGATGCATCATGCATATGTTTTGCTAAACTTAAAATTTTATGTTTTTAGAAGGAGTATTTTTTACGTATCTTAAAAATGAATCTTAATTATTAACAAAATGAATCTTCTTTAATAATAAAGTGTAGAACTAATGGAAAAAAGATTACCCTACCCCCAAACACCCTAAAAACCCACTCCGGGAAAGCTAAAAACGTCGAAGACATTTTTATGCTTTGTAATGCAGGGTTTAGACCCTAAACCACAAATCCTAAAAACCTGTCAAGTCAGTAACGACAATATAAAATGTAGAACTAATGGAAAAAACATTACCCTACCCAAAACACCCTACAACCCCACTCCAGGAAAGCTAAAAGCGTCGAAGATATTTTTATGCTTTGTAGTGCCGGGTTTAGAGGCTAACGATCTCTAATTCACTTTTTAACAACTTTTTATTCACCTTTCTTAAACTTAAGATTCACAATGTTCATTGTACCTACAAAATATATATAATTTTAAATTTATCTAAACATATTCATGATGGGTCTTATTTTAAAGAGCTTGAATTATGATGAATAACAGTATAAAATTTATATTATTTGGACTTATATAGATGCCACCGCTAGCTTCAAAATTACCTCATAATTTTCATTTTCAGGGCCCTGTTATATTTTTAGCTGAAGTTAATTAGTTATTAGTTTTAAAAACTATAAGTAAAAAATTAAAGAATAAAAATATGATTTTCAATTAGTTAACTTTATTACTGTCTAATTCAACATGTAATGTATATTAATATGTTACATTTTTAGGGGCACTGTTATATTTTTAGCTAAAATAAATTAGTTAATCACTGCTGGAAAAAAAAGAATAAAAAACGCTTATTTTGGGTTTAAAGAAGCGTTCTTTATACTTGACTTATAAAAAACGCTTATATTAGGAAGCGTTCTTTATAGCTCTTTTAGGCGTGAAAGTAAGACACTATAAAGAACCAGGGGCGGACCTAGGTGGGGTCACGTGGGGTCACGTGACCCCATTACTTTTGTAAAAAAATTAATTATAGTAAGTTTTAATGTAGTTTTTTTATAAAATAGTAGATATTTTATGTCTTAGTGACCCCACAAATGTCATAAAAATTTAACTATAGAAATTTCTATTTGTTAGTGACCCCATAATTTTCAATCTCTAGGTCCGCCACTGTAAAGAACGCTTCTAAATAATAAGTGTTCTTTATAGTCGACTATAAAGAACACTTATTATTTAGAAGCGTTCTTTATAGTGTCTTGGCACCATATTTTTGATAGAATAAAGAACACTTTTATAAGGAAGCGTTCTTCATTATTATTATTTTTTCCTTTTCCCTGTGCATTTTCACATATTCGACATACAAAAACCTGTAAAATTATTGTGAATAGAGAATTAAAGAGGCGCAGAGCATGTTCCTTGTTCGCCAGGGGTTGCAAAATTATCGTGAGTAGAGAATGGAAGAGACGCAGAGCATGCATGTTCCTTGTTGGCCAGTTAATTAGGGTTGTAAAATTACCATGAGAAGATAGAGACAGAGTAGTATGTTACTTGTTCGCAAGCACAAGAGTATGTGAGTGAAGAGAATGGAAGCTAGAGGCGCAAATCATTATATTACTTGTTCACTAGTTAGGGTTGCAAAATTACCATAAGTGAAGAGAATGGAGGAGGTGCAGAGTATGTTCATTGTTCGCCAGTTATGGCCGGTTGCAAAAATTTTATGAGCGAAGAGTATGGAAGAGGCGCAATCCATGTTCCTTGGTCGCCAGTTATGGTTGCAAAATTACCGTGAGAAGAGAATTGAAAAGGCGCAGCGCAGGTTGCAAAATTAACGCGAGTGAAGAGAATATATGGAAGATTAAGAAGAGAGAAGAGCGGCATGTTCAAATTTGAGCCAAAAAATCCACGTCCATTAACTATAAAGAACGCTTTGTGTAGGAAACGTTCTTTATGTGCTTCGGCCATACACTTTAAAGAACGCTTCCTACACAAAACGTTTTTTATGTGTTCCGACCACTGTAAAAAAACGCTTAATATAATAATCGTTCTTTTAACATATTATATAGAACGCTTTTGCTAAAAGCGTTTTTTACAACCCGTTTTTACAGCCCGTTTTTTACTCTTTTTTTCAGCAGTGAATAGTTTAAAAAAAAATATAAGTACGAAATTAGAAAAAAAAATATAATAATTAATTAGTTAACTTTTATTATTGTGTACAACATATAAAAAAATGAACTATTAATAGTAAAAAATATGGCTTAAATATTACTGTATATATGTAAAATTAAATATTTTAATTTTATATTATATTTTTATAAAATTAAATATAAATATTGGCATAATAATATGGTACAAATAATCTTAAAAAAGACTTTGAAAAATATTTGTGATAAGATGGGAAACACAAGCAGCATGAATATAACATAATTACGGTATACATGTCATGTGTAAATGTACTATAACCCAATAGATAAAAGAAAATATGTCAAAATTGATATTTATGTGACTCATTTATGTTAAAGGGTACTGAAGTACCAGATTCTGTACCACTGAACAAGAATTTTGGCACGGAAATAGCAAACTCCGTATAAAAGATCGGATCACGAAATATTTTTTTATGAAAACGCAGATCAGAAGATAAAACTAATAATACTCGCGTCGGCGGCGATCAATCTTGGTACTCACTGCCGCGACTGTCCAAGTCAACTCAATTTTTCACTCGCATCGCATTCATACTTCACTTCCCAGACAAAACCCCGAGCACAAGCAATAGCAGATCACCAAAACCGCAGTGCGGAGTGAGATAGATCTGGAGCAACCATGATTGACCGCATCAATGGCGGGGTAGAGTTCACTAGCCGTTCATGGCTGTGCATAAAAATTTCTTCCTTCCTCTTTCTCTCCATCGCGTTCTTCTACATCGGCCTCAACTGGTCCAATGGATACCCCAACACGGTCTTCTTCTCCGGCGTTATCTCCACCACCGCAACCACACCCTCTCTCTCTCCTTCCGTCTTCATCTCCCCCAATATCAATGTCACCTTCGACCCATCGCTCATCAACTCCTCCCCTCCCGATCCTAGCCCAGCAATCCAATCAATTCTCCCACACCGCCGCCGCCTCCGCCGGCGTTGGAGAGGTTTGGGGTTGTGAATGAGAACGGGACGATGACAGACGATTTTGAGATCGGATCGTACGATCCCGATGCGGTAGAGAACTGGGGGAACGAGACCGAGACGGAGAGCTCGGCTGAGGTCAGTGGTGGCGGCGATGGTGAAAGGGATGGATTCAGGGTTCAGAGGTTTAAATTGTGTCCGCAGAACATGAGTGAAATTATTCCTTGTATGGATAATCTCGAGGCTATTAGGAAGCTGAAATCGCAATGGAGAGGTGAGAAATTTGAGAGGCACTGCCCCGAGACTGGCAAGGGGTTAGACTGCTTAGTACCGCCTCCTAAAAAGTATAAGACCCCGATCCCATGGCCCAGAAGCCGAGACGAGGTGTGATTTTCTCTCTGTTCTTTTTCTCCCATCTGCATTGTCTGCTTACTTGATACAGTGTTCATCTAGACGTGGAATGTTGTTGGAATCCCGGAAGTTGGCTGTTCAAATGAATTATTTGTTCGATTGATGGATGATTTCCCGCACCAGTATAGGCTCCAGCTATAGTATTTATGTTGGATTACTCAAGCTTTTTCCGGTCGTACCTATGAGATCTATGTTCGCATATCTCAATCCACACAAGGTTAATGCTCCTTTTGGGGAAATTGTCATCACCCTATTGCTGTAGAACATGGATTCAACTGTTTGATTAATCTCCTAATTTCTCATCGAAGGTTCATAGATGCTGCGTTGTTATCTACTCTACTAGCTACATCCATTAGTTAGTCTAATCGAGTCCCAAGTGAACTTGAGTTCATTATTCGTCAGGTTATCAATGCATGCTATTAAAAGCCTCGGTCAATCTAAAACTAACCAGTGAACAGAGTCATTTTACAGGTATGGTATGATAATGTTCCCCATACACGTCTTGTTGAAGATAAGGGTGGTCAAAATTGGATTGTGAAGGATGGGGATAAGTTCAGGTTCCCAGGTGGGGGTACCCAGTTCATACATGGTGCAGATCAGTACTTGGATCAGATTTCCCAGGTTCTTAACGTTAATTATGACTTATAGAAAGTTTGAAATTAGAAATCTAGTGTATCGTTACCCTTAACCTTGAACTGTTAATTTGTAGATGATACCTAATATCACGTTTGGTGAACACACTCGAGTTGTCTTGGATGTGGGGTGTGGAGTGGCCAGTTTTGGTGCTTATCTTATGCAACGCAACGTTCTCACTCTTTCTGTGGCTCCCAAAGACGTGCATGAAAACCAGATTCAGTTTGCTCTTGAGCGAGGTGTGCCTGCCATGGTGGCAGCCTTTGTCACTCGACGTTTGCCATATCCAAGTCAGGCATTTGATCTGATACATTGTTCTAGATGCAGAGTTAATTGGACCCGTGATGGTGAGATTTTGGTGGATGCAATGCTTTTTAATATCTCTAGATCTCTTTGGCTATAGCGCACAACTTGCTGGCTGCGTTTTTTTGTTTTATTTGGATTTTTTGTTTTATTTGGATTTTTTGTTTTCAAAATAGCACTGAAGTTATTAGGTGATGGTTTTGCTATTATCTTATTTCTCCTTTTCATTATTTTTGAAGATGGTATATTGCTGCTTGAGGTCAACAGGATGCTAAGAGGAGGAGGCTACTTTGCCTGGGCAGCACAGCCTGTATATAAGCACGAACCTCTGTTAATGGAGCAATGGGAAGGTTTGAGATCCCGGCCAATTAGAACATCTGTCTGCTCAACTGATATTTAGATTGTATTTTAAGATTGTCATCTGTTTATTCCTGCTTGAAGTCCTTGCTTATGTACAGTTGTACACTGGCAACTTATCCTTTCTCTTTCCTTTCTACACCAGAGATGGTTAACCTTACCACTCGTTTATGCTGGGAATTGGTGAAAAAGGAAGGGTATATTGCGATATGGCAAAAGCCTACTAACAACAGCTGCTACTTGAGCCGCGAGGAAGGAACTACACCTCCATTGTGTGATCCTGATGATGATCCTAACAATGTCTGGTACATATTGAACCAAAATTCCTGCTGAAAGATTACTTGATTTACAAACTTTTAAGCAGGAATACAGTAGGAAGTATGCATGTTTTTTTTTCTTCATTGTGTTCATTGAAGCTTGTCTTATCCTTGCAAAATCTTCTCACACAGCTTTAATTAATGTCTTCAACCAACTTAAGTTCATTTATCTCTGCCCCTAGTAATAAGAATGTTTTGTTGATGATTGTGTACAAGGTATGCTGATCTCAAGGCATGTATATCTCGCTTGCCAGAGAATGGATATGGATCAAATTACTGTTTGGCCTGAGCGCCTGCAAAACCCACCTGACAGGCTTCAAACTATACAGTATGATGCCTATATATCTAGAAAGGAGCTGTTTAAGGCAGAATGGAAGTACTGGGATGACATTATAGGAAGCTATGTTCGTGCTCTTCACTGGAAGACAATGGGATTGAGAAATGTCATGGACATGAGAGCTGGCTTTGGAGGGTATGATTAGTCGCTGCTTTCTTGCAATTGCCAAGTTTGTTTTCCTGTTGATATCTACTTATTGACCATCCTACCCTTGTGTTTGTAGATTTGCAGCTGCATGTATCATGAACAAGATTGACGCTTGGGTTTTGAATGTTGTCCCTACCAGTGGGCCCAACACATTGCCAGTTATATATGATAGAGGACTTTTGGGAGTTATGCATGACTGGTATGTACAATGTGTAAAATTGTTACTTTATCAGTGTCTGTTGCTCTTAGTTATTAGCTATTGCTGTTGGAGGAAAGGTTAAGATGGCCAAATGTTGACAAGAGAGCCAACTTATGACCAGAATTAGCACTTGGTTTTTGCAGCAGTGAACAAATGGTTGAAAAGGATGCTCATTTCTTTGTTTTTTTTTTTTCTAATTTATTAGAGAACTTTCTTCTTTCTACTGGAACTAGCTAGTTTTATCCGCTTGCTATTTATTAGTAAAAATGCATTGCTACATTTATCTCAGGTGTGAACCATTTGACACATACCCCAGAACCTATGATTTATTGCACGCTAATGGCCTCTTCACCGTCGAACAGAAAAGGTAAATAATAAAAAAATCCTAATTTGCTGTATAGTTTGATGATATACTTACAGATGTTCTTCTTGCAGTAGTTTATTAAACTGTATATCTAATGCTTTCCTTTACTCAGATGCAACATCTCAAGCATCATGCTAGAGATGGACAGGATTCTGCGACCTGGTGGGCATGTATACATCCGTGACACACTCTCTATGGTAAATCAACTCTTTGAAATTGCAAAGGCAATGGGATGGCGTGTGTATGTGCGGGACACAGCAGAGGGCCCTCATGCCAGCTATAGGGTGTTGACCGCGGATAAAGTGCTCCTGCGTGGTTAAGGAACAAAGAAGTACCACATTCTTATCTACATGGATGGTTTCCTATTCATGATGATGCATCAGTGGTAGCAGAATGCTGCGACTGTTGTCAACCTCAGTTCTTGCACTACTCATCACTTCTGAAGAGACACCAAAGAGATGCATGCTTACTTTTGGAAGGAAATTCTGAAAATTAAGACAGCTAGGCTCAGGTAATGAAGTTAAATATTGTGTTTGTTCACACTGGCAAGAGTACAGGGTTAGGAGGAACTTGAGGGAGAACACATTCAAATGATTAGTTCTATTGCTTAATGTTTATTTAAGGTGGTGGGGTAGCAGCTGGGTGTGCAAAGATTGGCCTTTTCTTTGTAACTCGTTTCAATTCTTCTTTTGAAGGCATTACTTTTTTTTTTTTTTACCATGATTTATACTTTGAATTGTATTTATTTAGTTGCAAGTGTAAGTAAGTAAAATCTTTTCTATTGTGTTTCTCTGAAAATGGAAGTGTCACTCAATTGATAATGATTAAATTAAGAACATTACAAATAAATGTCAGTGTCTGTCAGTCATCACTCCCATTTGCACTGAACCTTGTGGGTATGTCTATATACATACTTCATAATCAAAACCCCATCCATCCTTCTGATCAAGAAACTCTCCACCAGCACATAACACCCAAACCTCTTCCAATTCTCTACTGCCTCCTCCCTCTGCACTCTCACATCCATCTCATTCTCACCTCCAATCCCATCCCCCCATCCTTTTCCACTTGTACTCCTCTCATCCCCTCCACAACTGCCAAACTCAACCCCAGCTTTCTCTTCTCAAGATTCCCACCCAAACTCAAATCCTTAACCCTAAACCAAACCCACCCATCCGCTATATCAACATCATCCTTCAACGCTTGCCCTCCATAACAACTATCTCCTCTCTTTCCACACTCACATTCACCTTCATATTTGTTCTTCCACTCTCCCTCTCTCTCCCACTACCCTCATTATTCCCACTTTCCTCCTCATCCCTACTAGTATTCTCCCTTGAAAATATCTCTTCCCAATACTGCTCCAGTGTGATCTCGTACAACAGCGACTTCTTCATCCTCCGTGATATCTTCGCCTCCTCCTTCACAAACACAAATGGACAGTACCACCTCCCCACCACTGGACTGTACCGCCGCTGGTAATTCGCTGGGGGCGCAAAGCTCAATCTCCTCAATGGTGGAAGTGCCACAGTTGCAACTTGGACCGGCAAATCATTGTGGGCACCTAGTGCAGCGTCTAGGAGATTGTCAGCTGCATGACGGACCATGGGTGACCGATGGTGGGTTCTGACGTGCCACCCTTTCCGGCGGAGGAAGCGAGGCGGGACTCCATCATACGCAACTGACTTGGCGTAGAATCCGCCCGAGTGGTGGCGGCGGATCTCAAACTGCTGATATTCATTCCTGAAATCCAGAGGTTTGGGTTTCAGGTCGTTCGCGTATGGCCCCAGGAAACAGCACCTGCAGAGGTCCATCTTACTCGAGCTAACACAAGCTTTCCTGCCCAAAGTGAAAATTTCATCTAACCAGATTCTTTGCAATCTCAAAAGTTCATTCTCAAGAGACAACAGAATTCCCTGTCATAAGCTCCCACCCATTGGTTCAGCTTCTGTGATATGATTCAACAAAACAAAATCTAGAGGATTAAGAATTCAAGAACTTACCCTTTGTGCTGGCCTTTAGCTCTGATAACATAGTACAGATTAGACGATAGAGGCTGATTCAGTACGGGCAAAAACCACACTTTGGTTGACATGACAGCCCCACCAGCTCCGCCTCCTCCACCTTCAGCAGTATCCGCCTCCTCAGGTGGAGGGTGGAAAACAGACAGTATCTTGTTTTGAGGGAAAGGGAAGTGATCGATGGTCTTATGATCACAGAACCCACAGCAGTAACTGTCTTGATCCTCGGATTCCTCGTCTTTGATCACCAGAATCCCAGAGTACGGTGAGTCCGTTGGTGGTTTCTCCGAAAGTGCACTTGGGTTTCGTCTGTACAGTGACAGTGGCTTTGTCACATACATATTTTGATTTTGAAGTTTCTTCTGATTGGTTTAGTTGCTGCCCTCCTGGGTCTATCTCCTCTCGCTTTTGTTACTTTTGTGTGCTTTGTTGATGACTACTGGAAGGATGGTGTAGCATCTGCTCAGCTAGGTTTTATATGCTGGTTGGGTGCATTCTTTTAGCATCTTCCCGGGTCGCTGCATTCCCGCGAGTGAAGCCTTTTCTTACTTAATTGGCTGGCCAACTGGGTTAATTAAATTGTTATCAAGGAAGAGCGCGACAGAAATTAAAGACGATTTGG
>CM041781.1:13893517-13932297 GCA_023374045.1 Limonium bicolor
GGGTGAATCTTCCCTAGGCTCACCAGTGTATTAACTATGTTTGGGCCGGTTCCTAAGAGATCCGTACCCGTTATGTATGTGTTATGTGTATGTTGCAAAGTTATTGTGATGTGTTGTTATATGTTGTTTAGAAGTGAAATATGAGGATCATGGATATGATTCCTAGTATGTAAAAGGGACGTTTGTGGAAACCCGATAGTGGGTAAATGTCGTCTGTTAAGGTAATAGCTCCGTTAGAGGAGAAATACTATAGGGTTGAAGAACTCAAAGAGTGATTGGTTAAGTATAATGAGTTGTATTGTTAAGCCCATTGGGGTGAAATGTATCGTGTTGTGAGTTTATGTTTCACATGCTTGGTTTAAATGTAATCAACTGCATGCTAAGACGACAAATAGTTGTGCGTGGCCCGGTAGCATGTGGGCTGCGGGATTACCATACCAGCAAAGGTGCTGAGCCCCTGGGGGGCCACCCTTTCTTTCCTTTTCTATTTCAGGTACAAGGAGCTGGAGCCGTTCGAGAGTAGGACGGGGTAGTTGTTGCGTACGGGTAATCATGTAATCACTTGTAACCTGTAGGTGTAGTAAGACCGAAATTGTTCTCGGCATTAGTTGTAAATACTCGGTACAGTTGGAAGGTTGTAAATGAATGTTGGTGTTGATAAAGGGGACAGTAATGTGTAGTTGCTCGGGATCTAGTCCATCAGACCGATACAGTTGTGTAAATGTTAGCCTTGTTAGCCACGTGGGTGGTTAACGGCGTGTAACACCGATGAGTTAAGTTATGTGATGATGTGTATTTTCCGCTGCAGTTTAATGTTAAGTATGTTGTGTATGTTGGGGTGTTACAAAAAGTGGTATCAGAGCGAAGTTCGCTCTGATGACTGAATTACCGAGCTTAGGAAGTACCGAGTTAGGATTTCAGTATTGTGGGTTAAGGGATGAGTGATAGCGTGAGAGATACGCTAGTTAGGAGGACCAGTGAATATTGGAAACCTACCATATACATCCCACCCTCCACAATCCCTGATTATAACTGGGAAAGAACGCCAGAGAGATGGAAGCCCCCTCTTACTCGGGAATACCCGACCTGGCTGCATTTAAATGTCCTTATAAGTACGGAGAGCCTGTCATACGGTAGATTCCGAAAGGTGTGAATCCCGAAGACGGTTCCCATTTTAACAATGTCTGCCGCATAAGGTAGCGAAAAGTGAAGAATCATGCGCATAAGAGAATAGAATTTCCAGCAACCTGGATCGACATGCGAGCAGTCGAGAACAACCAGCTTGCAACGCACCAAGCGTGCAACAGGCAAGAAGTGAGGTAATGAGACCCGAGACAAGTGTCCACGGGACTACAATGTTAACTAATACACCAATGGTATACCGACCGAATAAGGAACTACAACGTAGTATGAGGAGGATGTAATACTAAGTAAAAGGGGTCTCCCAGAAGGGGAAACACCCTAGTTAATGGTCACCATGTGAAAATAGTGAGAAAAAACCCAGAGGATTTATTGTTAAGACTGTGAGATAAGTAAGGGCCACAAGGCCACTTGTCAGTAGGTGAAAAAGTACCCAACCGATGTGTGTCGAACTGACAGCCAGTCAGTATGGCGCACTTGCCATGGCAAGTGCTGCTATAACAAGCTGTACGGGGAAATTTACAACTACAGGTACTTAGTAAAGTACCGTGAAGTTAAGTGAGATCACATAGTTGTGGAAGGGCTTAGCAGCCTGACCTCTGAATTGGAAGTACACCAGTCAGCAGAAGCTAACTGGTTAAAGCAAGGAAATGTTGTGAAGCCACGAGAATTAATCTTTTAGACTTAAATTCATCTTCAAAACCTTTTTCCAAACCAAATTTTCTTTCAAACCCATTTATTTCCAACCTTCCTTGAAACCAGACCAGGAGACCTACACCGGCCTCAGTACCATGGTAGGTAAGTTATACCCAGTGACCTTTAAATAACCGGATGGAAACCGGTAAACCCAAGGGTAGCAACCCGAGGGAATGGATGGAGACCATAAAAACAAATACAATAGTGGATAAACCTTCCCTTGATTAAGATCGGGAAGCACGGAATGCATATTATAGGATAATATAAGGGAGTTGACAACAGAATACTTCACCTAGGCGCGTGACGGACACTACGAGTGTACCAACTGAATTGTGGGACGACCGCACTCCGATAGGAGCTTGTGGGCCTGGCAGACCTTCTTATAGGTTAACCGGGTAAGTAGCAATGTATCAACAGGATACCCCACATATGTATACGAGTGGAGTCTGGAACACGGGAAGTAGTCGACTCCATACTACGGACCGAAGTAAAAGTCAGACAAAGTAAGGAATTACCAAGAATGGTAGAAGTAAAGAACCAGTAAGGTCAATAAGACTACAAGAATCAGTGAATTTATTTTAAGGAAATGTCTAAAGGTGAACAAGTGCGAAGTGCACTAGTTGGTAAATAAGGACATGGAATATGTCTTAAAAATCCTGAGGAATGAATGTGCAATGACCGGGATGAGACTCCCGAGATGATCACTAGAGATATCAACCTCCCTAAAGAAATATTTAACCCAGGCAAGAATGCAAGGAAATGCAGTTAATTGAACGTACTCATAAGTAAAAGCCAGATGTAATGGCATAACCTAGTAACACCCAGGAGCTATCCTGAAAGGGGTGTTTGGAACAGTGGTTGAACGGAATAACGTGACAGAAACGCAAGGGTTGAAACTAACACCCAGTTTAATCTTAAGGCGTCAGGAGGAACTCTGACATCCTTGAAGGGACATCCCATGAAAGGAATAACGACCTTGTCATGGAGCCCAATACAACCTGTAAACCGTGTAACATTGTTCGGAGAAGTAAATGAATGAGAACAGCCTATAATGAGCGGAGCTCGAGGCAATAGGGCTTATAAGCCACAAGTAAAATGTCATAAGTGATTTTGTTGACTACGAAAGCTTTATGTTATATGAGTAAAAGCGGATAACGAACCACTGCTTTAAGAGTGGGGACCTCTTAGTATTGTGGAAACCGCCAGAACGGTAGTGAGTAGGAATATGTCTAGGAAGTATGTTAAAGTTGACCATATTGTTACTACCCAGGAATGATGTGAGTAAGAATAATACGAAAATTAGTGTTTGTACCAGTTGTGGAGACTGAAGAGTAATAAGTCTAATAGCAACCACCAGAGGTGTGTGATGCTGCGTAATGAACAACGCTCAAGGAGCATAAAGGCTCGAAGAATAGTCAGTAATCAGCCAAATAAATGGCGAAACACAGTGTAATGGGAAGCTAATATAATAGCTGATGCAGTGTGAGTTGATGTTATACAATGAGTAACCGCACGGTGCGCAGCAAGCGGCCATCGCATGAGTATTGCTAAATAATAACATAGCCAGCAGGCACAGTTATGAGTTAGACACAATGAACATGTAAGATAAATGGTGACATACAGACTGGGCAACAAGCCAGTATTTGATACTATGTGATAAGGAATACAGTGTAAATCCCTTGCAATAAGAGATTTACTGTCAAGAGTTTACGCCTCTGCACTCTGTATGACTGAGCGTTTTGGTATTGCTCTTGTGCAGTAATGATCGAGGGATAGCTAGAAATTCGGGAAATGTCAATGTGGTAGAAGCATAAAGAGAATTATAACACGATAAAGACCGAAGCATAGGAAATGCAAGGTCGTATCAATGGAAGGATACTTGATTCACAATAAGTGACTATAGTTACACAGTGTGTTAAACAATGGTATGGAATATACCACAGGTGTTGGAATTAACCGACAGAGTACTACACATAGGTAGTAGCTCAAATGTTGAAAGAAATTAAGTAAATCAATGTGGAATACAGTAAATTATCATGGAAGTGAATAGAAAGTTTGTAACTCACCAATCTCGCCTTGGTAAGAAATACCACGCGTTGGTGGAGAAACCGTTGTTACCTAGATAAAGGTGATAATCGGGGAGGTATAATACAGTAAGAACAATGTGTAGGGCAAATTAAGCTCTAAATTATTCAAGTGTTAGATGTGTGTTGTGAATATGTGTAAATGGCTAATTATCAAAGCCTAGAAGTTTCACAGGCCAGAATCGAAACTGGTTATGAATTAAACAAACTCTAAAGAGAATTCTTGGTTAGGGACTAAACCGCCAATATGGCTAAGATCCTCAAACCAGAACACGTTGTATAATAAACCGTGTGGAGATTAAACACTTCACGACGGTAGGACGTTATTAACCGGTGATTAAGTGATTGATTACGTGGGCGTAATCCCTTTTTAAGGGGGGTAGAGCGCAAAACCACTTAGTGTATTTTACCGTACAAGTGTACGTGAACCATGTTGTGCATAGCACAAAATAAGTTGTTTTGGTTAGTGGTGTGTGTGTTACATAAACATACGCATACATTCATGGTTTAATTGTGGTAATTACGCACAGAAGATGCGAATACCATTGTGATGAATGTGTACCATTGTGATGAATGTGTTCATTTTGGCAACAGTTGTGTGTGAGAGTACAAGTGTGGGAGTAAAGAAACTCCCGGGGGAACTAAGACCCCGACAGTATATGTTCATATGATACTAAATGTTAAACTGTGTTGTATTTGATAAAATATATGTATATGTACAATATAGTGATCTATGAAAGGGTATGAAACCGACATAGAACCTAGTGAGAATAGGATTCCCTAGGTAACTGGATTAAAGTGAATGGAGATGACTGATAGACAGAGTTCTATCCTTGGAGATGTATGATTATGACTAGAAGAAAACTAAAGATAGAAAATGATACATGTTTGAATTAGTTGCTGTTTGAAAATGAAGTGGGAGGTGGAACTTGATTTGCATGCGATCAAGGGAAGCCGAACACAAATTGGGGTGGAAGGATAGTTCAACATTGATGCTGATCACATCAGGGTTGGATGATTCTTGAAGCTCCCTACAAGTGGTCACAAATAACCACGCTGGAAAAAAGGGAATAAAGAGCATAAGTTGGACTTGGAGTTGTATGTGTTTTCAAAAGGGTTTTGAACCGGTATTTATAAAACGTCGATAGATACCTTACATAGCTAAGTTCTCTTACTTAACCTCATAAGGAAATTTTAAATTTAAGTGATTGTTTTGATCTCCCAAAGGAACGGGGACAATATGTGTCCATCGCGACCGGGTTCTGCGGGAGCACAGTGTATGTAAAAGAAATTTTTAGCTGCTATACGTGCTGAAACGTGTTGTGTGGAATGTGTAAGGAAAAAAAAATTTAAGTGGACCTTGAGTCCTAACGTGGTTAAGTCCGAAGTGTTATGTTATCAAGACCTATGAGTCTAAATGATGTTGTGTTACCTAGACCTATGTGTCTAAAGGATGTTATGTTATCAGGACCTATGGGTCTAAATGTTGTTATGTTGCCCAGACGAGAGAGTCTAAGGGTTGTTATGTATGTGAAAATGTTGTTAAGGTACCCGGACCATCAAGTCCGAGGTTACTATGTAAGTATGTTATGTGATGTATGGATGTGGATATGTTACTCGGACCGTCAAGTCCGGGACTGTGATGTAAAGTATGTTTGGTTATGGAAGTGTTTTATTATACAAGTAATTCCCGTATTCTAACCCAATGATATGTGGGAAGTGTGAACTTCGGGGACGAAGTTCTTTTAAGGGGGGTAGATTGAAATACCCCAAACCTTAATAAGTTGTTTAAACATTAAATAATAAATTATTAAGACTAAAAAGAGTCTTAGAAACATTATAAACAATTAATAAGTAGTAAATACAATTAATTGCCTAAAGGCAATAAAGGGCAAATATGCTCTAAGCTTGGGATAACCTTGGTTAAGACTTAATAAACTTACCAAGACCTTATTATATATTAATGATATTAAATCAATTACCAAAGAAAACCAAGCTTGAAAACAAGTTAAAACACAAAATGTGCTTTAAGGAGCCTTAAAAAGCACGTTTTTGAGTAACTGTTGTAAATGAGTTTTGAATGGCTAAATGTCCATCAATACTCTTTAATTAATATGTGTACTATTTAGTATCACATTTGGAAGTTTAAATAATGGGAAATAAATTCATTCAGTGTTGTTATAGTGAATAGTAACTAAATAAGCTAGTTTGTAACATGTGTAACATATGTAATTTAATTGAGCAATAAAGACTAATAACCCCTTATTTAAATGGGGGCCGGTTTTGCATGTGGTGAGTCGTCACCCTTGCTAGCTGATTGAACAATAAATGAGTAAATAAAAGAGAGAGCACTATTTGCTTTATGTAAACAAAAATATCTTCAAAAGCATTTGCAATCAGTGAATTCTCTTCATTCTTTCATTTCTTCCTTGCTGTCTCACGTACCCATCTTCCTTCATTGCTCTCTTTCACGGTCGAACCAGCACAGCACCGTATGCCATCTTCAAATCCTTGTAACTCTAGCTCACTTATCCAAATAAAAACTAAGACCACCGATCTCTTAGTTCATCAAGCTCTTCGACTTAGTCCTTTCAAATCTTCAAGAGCTCCATTTTGGTGCCAAGAGGAATCTCCATGGAAGGAGCTTGAGTCCATCTTTTCATATATTATTGTTCTCCTTTGCTTCAAGGTAAGGAAACTCAAAGAAAAATGGTGTTTCCTCCATGTTTTATGTTAATCAAAATAGCTTAAAATTCCTTTGGAAAATGAACGTACGTTGTCTACTGAAACTACCTAAAGAGCCAATGGTAAGTGACTTAGAAAATGTTCTCAAAGAGACTAGTAAAGGACATATGTGTTGCTGTGTGTATTTGCAGGTGAAAGGCAAATATATTGTGGGAAATTCAGTGTTTAAGATTTATGCATTTTAAGAGCCTAAGTGCTAAGCAATTTAAATTGTGCACTATGTTGTTATGTGGTGTATATTTGGTGAACTTTTGAGTATAAGAGTGTACTGGGAAGTTTATACATATGGTGGGTGTAAAGAACTTACGCAGCAGGACTGAAAAATGCAGTACGTCGAATTCTGTAGGTTGGGTCCGGGACCTAGGTCATGGGTCATGTCCCGGACCATGAGTGCAAATAGGCCGAGAGTTTCACATTGTTTTAGGTCCGGGACTTGGGTCTTGTACAAGGACCCGGACCAACCTCTTTAAATTAACCGAGAGATTTTGCCTAGAATGGTCCGGGACTTAGGACCTGTATGAAGTCCCGGACCACCCCATTAAAAGAAGCCGAGAGAATTGTTAAGTATAGGTCCGAGACTTAAGTTAGGGACCAAGTCCCGGACCATCCTACCAAAATAAACCGTGGGTCTTTGTAGGTGTTGATCCGGGACTTAAGGTAAGGACCGAGTCCCGGACCACTCTAAAATGTTGTTTAAGGTGTAAAAATGATGTGTAAAGATGGGGATTGATAAGTAATGATGTTAAGGATGTTAAGGACATGTTAGGTGTGTTATAAAGACAACCAAGTGGCTGAAAAGTTGTAGTAAAATGTGAAAGTAAAACAAGTTAAAAGTGTCAAGTTATTTAACTAAGTTTATGGGAGTAAGTCTAGGGCTTTAGACTTTAAACAAATATGTTACCCCGATGTTAATAAAAGTACATGTGATGTTGTCAGTTGTTCGAGAATTGCTCGAGGAACATAAATGGACATGATAAAGTGGACTCCGGTGACAGGTATGGTTTTCTTGCAACCTGTGTCCTAACGGATTACACCGGCTTGTATGCCAATGTGTTTTTCTGTATGTTTGCCACGTTGTAAGATAAAACATGCAATGAGTTTACAGTAATTCATATATGTGGCGTGTTTAGTTCCGATACCATCCAACCTCGAAAGTGTTACACCTTAGCTAACTGAGTCTAGGATCACAGGAGAGTTTGGTATTCGGATTAAACGACCCGAACCATGGGGCGTTCTAACCACGGCTATGCGTGAGTTAATGTGGTATGTGTATGTGAATGTAGGGATCTCCCTTGTATGCTTAACCCAAAAGTAATACTGTATGTGTGTAGGTACGATAGACTCCGTAGTGGGGTTCTAACTAATAACTAAAGTAAGTATGTACTAACAGTAGTGAGGAATCCGGTTTGGCCGGTCGCGCGTTGTTTGGGAGTGGGTATCCTTTTTAGCTTTACCCTTCTCTCTGTTATGGTTGTTTCCCTCACGGGTTATGATCTCCCATTAGCTTATCCCAAAGCTTAGCTATTCTGACTTACGATCGGTTTAGGGGGAACATGTGTTTTGTGTGGTGAGTTCGGGTCACTAAATCCGATCCATCTTTAGGTAAGTTACTCGTCCGACTATTAGGGCGGTAATGAGTTTTGTTTTAACGAGCTTAGCATGGGGTGATATCTTTCCCTAGGCTCACCAGTGTATTAACTATGTTTGGGCCGGTTCCTAAGAGATCCGTACCCGTTATGTATGTGTTATTTGTATGTTGCAAAGTTATTGTGATGTGTTGTTATATGTTGCTTAGAAGTGAAATATGAGGATCATGGATATGATTCCTAGTATGTAAAAGGGACGTTTGTGGAAACCCGATAGTGGGTAAATGTCGTCTGTTAAGGTAATAGCTCCGTTAGAGGAGAAATACTATAGGGTTGAAGAACTCAAAGAGTGATTGGTTAAGTATAAGTGAGTTGTATATGTTAAGCCCATTGGGGTGAAATGTATCGTGTTGTGAGTTAATGTTTCACATGCTTGGTTTAAATGTAATCAACTGCATGCTAAGACGACAAATAGTTGTGCGTGGCCCGGTAGCATGTGGGCTGCGGGATTACCATACCAGCAAAGGTGCTGAGCCCCTGGGGGGCCACCCTTTCTTTCCTTTTCTATTTCAGGTACAAGGAGCTGGAGCCGTTCGAGAGTAGGACGGGGTAGTTGTTGCGTACGGGTAATCAATGTAATCACTTGTAACGGTAGGTGTAGTAAGACCGAAATTGTTCTCGGCATTAGTTGTAAATACTCGGTACAGTTGGAAGGTATTTGTAAATGAATGTTGGTGTGATAAAGGGGACAGTAATGTGTAGTTGCTCGGGGATCTAGTCCATCAGACCGATACAGTTGTGTAAATGTTAGCCTTGTTAGCCACGTAGGTGGTTAACGGCGTGTAACACCGATGAGTTGAGTTATGTGATGATGTGTATTTTCCGCTGCAGTTTAATGTTAAGTATGTTGTTATATGTTGGGGTGTTACACACAATCAAGCTTATCGCAGAATCATGGAATCACAGAGATATAAAGAGAAAATATGCATGTCCTCACTATGCAAGTTTCATCAAGTGGGTATGGGTACATTTGGAGAGTGCTTGGGGCTTTGGGCCCAGGTAGTGAAGGGATGAGGCTTGCATATCATCCTCTTCATTTTCCCCACCTTTACACATCACCCTGAGGTGTGTGTCTCAGGACGAGTCATGTCTTCACATGACAGATTTTTGGTTTTTGGGTAAGGGTACGTTCGGAGAGGTGCTTGGGGCTTTGTGCCCAGGTAGTGAAGGGATGGGGCTTGCACACCTTCCTCCTCATTTCCCCCACTTTTACACATCACCCAGAGGTGTGTGTTTAAGAACGGGTCATATCGTGGCATGACCGATAATTGGTTTATTTTGACCCACATCTCTCGCATGCACAAGATAATTAAAAGGATAACATCATAAAAACGCAAGCCTTAAAGAATATAAGTTCAAGTTAAGCCCTCTTTTCTAAGTTCAAAATTTTAAAACTTAGGTGGTAGTCCCCAACAAAGTCGCCAGTCTATGGGCATTGTTTTTGAACCCTTAAGTATCGAGTTTAAGGCTTCAAGGTTTGATTTGTAATCAAAATTAGGGAAAATTACATGCCCCACCCATGATGTTTGATGAAATTACATACTTCACCCATGAGGTTTCAAAAATTACTTTTCCCACCCATGTGGTTTGTCCCGTTCTACATTCAATAACTTTTCAAACTTTTGTTCAATTTAAAGATGCTTAAACGTCGTCTGAAATTGACGAAACTTTACATGGATAATGCTCAAGTGTTATGTTTTGATCTTATGTCAAACTCGATGTTTTTTAAGCTCACATGTGACCCGTGGGACCCAATGAAACATCTGACATGTGAGCACAATTTCATTGGGTCCCACAGGTCACATTTGAGCTTTAAAAACTTTAGATTTGTCACTAAACCAAAATATAATACTTTAGCGCCGTCCATGTAAAATTTCATCAATTTGACAACATTGAAGCATCTTTTAAAGTGAACAAAAATTAGAAAAGTTGTTGGATGTAAAACGAGGGAAACCACATGGGTGGGAAAAGTAATTTTTGAAACCTCGTGGGTGGAGTGTGTAATTTCGCCAAATTTCATGGGTGGGTATATAATTTTCCCTTAAAATGTTTAAACCAAAATTATAAAATTAAAGTTTAATAATTATAGCTGGCCCACAAAAACCTAACTGAGTCGCCACCAAAGTTTTGACATTTTAAACTTGGAACTGAAATATTATTATTTTTAGAGTTATGAGTCTGGGGGCTTGATATGAAATTTTTAACGGTTCATCTTTCTTAATTACCTACACAAATTACTTTTCTTGCGTCCCGGGGCATAAATTTTTCAATTTTCATGTTTTAGGCTGTCTTTTTAGTTTTTTGTCCTATTTTTTTTACTCCGGTTTAACTTTCAATACATATAAAAAATATCTCAAGAATGAATCTCTCATATATCATTGTCGACCTTAATGTTATGTAGGTGCTACGAACTACCTTATTAGGAACATTATTGTCTTTTTGACACTGTTAATTATACATCACAAGTTTTAGATTAATATTAGTATAATTTTTTAATACATTTGAACCGAAGGTCAAAAAAACCTATTTATCGACTATGAGAATTGAAAATCGTACTCCAACTAGTGTCCAAGCTGCGTTGTGAGTTGTGACGTGTAGGTGCTTCTCACGCGCTGGAGCATGTTCACAGTATCAACTTCAAAACTTTTGTCCCGTGAGCAATTGTTTTCACGCGCCGCTTCGCCTTTTAATTCGCTATATAACTCTACGGCCCTGGTTGTCGAAATCTCAAACTGCTGAGAAATTCATCTCCTCTGCGACTTTATCCACGTCACCGCATTTAATCAAAGTGACAGAGGGACATATATAGAGAGGGAGAGGGATAGCGGCCCCCGAATTGAACCCCGTCGTTCTTTTCAAATTGTAAAGCTCGATCCAATTAAATCCGAAGCTATTCTCCTTTTTCTTGGCGAATTCACCGTAATTCTTCTTCCTTTCCCCCGTCTGTCGAGAATTCTAGTTATTTTGCCTCGTATCTTCTTGAATTCCAGTTTCTCGTCATTCTAGGGTTTCACCGAACCCGTATCTCTGTTGGAACCCTAAAGATCTCTCGTCGGCCCGTCCTGCTCAATTTTCCATTGCAGGATCGGGGGTTTGATTGATTTCCCCGAACGCTGTCATGTCCAGAATTAAGGTCGAGAATGACCCCTCTAAGGGGTCCGCCTACTCGAAATCGATCAGCGTCAGCGAGACCGTAAATGGCTCCCACCACTTTGTAGTTAAGGGTTACTCCTTGGCCAAAGGAATGGGAGCGGGGAAGTACTTATCGAGCGATTCGTTTAAGGTTGGTGGTTACGAGTGGGCGATTTACTTCTATCCAGACGGGAAGAACCCGGAAGACAATTCGGTCTACGTATCTGTCTTCATAGCCCTAGCCAGCGAAGGTACAGATGTCAGGGCGCTGTTTGAGTTAACCCTTGTGGACCAGAGCGGGAAAGGGAAGCACAAAGTGCATAGCCATTTTGATAGGGCGCTGGAGAGTGGCCCTTATACCCTTAAGTACAAGGGAAGCATGTGGTATGTGGAGCTTATTTTACAGTAATGTCCTGCTACTTATGTTATTGCGTCATGAATTCTTACCTCATCAGTGCTTCGTTTGTGATGGATGGATATTTTTACGTATTACTCGGAGGAATTTTCAGTTTTACGCTTTCTATAGTTCTTCATTGCTGCTTTGCGTTCTGTTCTCTGCACTTGTGCCGATAGCAGGTTCAGGAAGTGGGATACTGTTGGTCCTGGAAGCTTAAAAGTTTCTTAGCTCTTGTATTTGATGTTGTTTCAGGGGCTACAAGCGTTTCTTCAGAAGATCGAGTCTAGAGACATCAGATTATTTGAAGGATGATTGCCTTCTGTTGCATTGTACAGTTGGTGTTGTGAAAAATCGCGTAGAGGGGCCAAGGGATGCTATGATACCCATACCTCCATCTGACATGGGGCAGGGTTATAAAGCCATGCTTGAGAGCGGAATGGGTTGTGACATAGTTTTCCATGTTGGAGATGAGACATTTAAAGCTCATAAAGTGGTACTCGCTGCCCGTTCCCCTGTCTTCATGGCACAATTCTACGGACCTGTTGGGGATCCAAACTTGGACAAGGTTGTTATAGAAGATATTGAGCCCTCAGTCTTTAAGGTACGCATATTAGGTTTCTTTAAGCATCCTGATAGACAATAAGATATGGATCAAGAGTTATTTAGAAGTAGAGATTTAAACCCTTTAAAAGGGCAACCCTATACCTGCCCTCTGTAAGGATTTTTGCCTTCTGGCAGGCTATGATCTCTTTCATTTACTCCGATGAGCTCCCAGATGCACATAAGACAGGGGGTTCAAGTTCTGCAGTAATTATCCAGCATCTGTTGGCAGCTGCTGACCGGTATGGATTGGATAGGCTCAAATTGTTATGTGAAGCAATATTGAGTGAAGAAATCACCGTTGATGCCGTTGCAACAACCCTTTCACTGGCTGAGCAACATCATTGCCCCCAGCTCAAGTCCATCTGTTTGAAATTCGCTGCAATTCACTTGGGAGGTGCGTCTTCTACACGTAAAATCTGATGGTGATGTGTCAGGTTATCACATTTTTAGTAATTGTGCTCTTCGTTTTGCATATTTTGACTTGTTCTTGTCTTAAGTATTTCTTTCTAATGAAATAATTGGGAATTTAGTGAGTGTTGGTGTAGACTTCAAATGTTAATTTTGTAGTCATTAGGTGTTGATGGTTTTGCTATATATTTCTACTGCTAAGTAGATCAATATTATTGACGCGTATGACTCATAGAAGGCTGTTCCAGTATATGATTGTCATGAAATTTTAAGTATCAAAACTCCGATAAGCTTTACTCTCCTTTATATATATATATTACCTTCACATATCTGCGTAATTGAAACTAGATTTGTCTTGCGGCCTTGGGAGCATGTTGGTTCTTAGTTATTACCTCTATTGTTCTTTTCCCGCCTCTGATTTTTTATTTTCGAATACGGTAAGGATTATGATATTTACAAACATAAACCCAATTTCATTTCTATATAGACTTCCTCTCTAGTTCTTCTCTTCACAAACCTACTAACTCTTCCCTTAGTGCCTCCACACATTTCTTAACACTAACACTCTCTTCTCTATGAATCTTTGCATTTCTAGCTCTCCAAATATGTTATATACAACACCCCAGCACTGCGCTCCTAACCTGAAAAATGAGCTTATCTTTCCTTTTCATGTTCAAAACTCACTGCATATAATTAGTAGAAGAAAATGGGATACACATATCCCACTCCTAATCAAAGAGCCAAAAACTTCCTTAGAAAACTCACTCTTGAAAGATGATCTCTAGATTCTGCCTTTGATTTTTTATGTACTTTTGGGTTCAGTTTTTTCCTGTACTCTCTTGGCATTGGCTTACGAGTTCTTATACTATGTTTAATTTGAAACCTGTTTTAGCATTGACCTCTTTTTCTGCCCCATAACATAAACCTTGAATTTTTTGTACACATGACAACTAGGCCGCAATTAATGGACTAATGAGTGGTTGATTTTTATCATGATGTGTCACCTCATTCCCTGGACAATGCCTTGGATAGAAGAAAATGGGATTAGAATTTTCAGTCCTGTAACTAGAGTATCATGACTTCTTGGCTACATGAGTACTATGCTTTCATTCTACCAAATTTTATGTGTCAAACTGACATGATAAAATCTTGTAAGTCTTTATAAATAAGATCAATAGTATTATACAACACCATGAGCATTCTAAGATTAGTGTGGGGTGTTGGGTATGGTGTTACGGTTGGTCTCTCTTTGTTATGCTTTCGGCGGCACCCCACAATCACAGGATGCTGTTGTAGCCCCTCAATGGCACTCTTGAAATGGATATGTGGTCTGATGCCTCCCTAAACATGCACAAAAACGAAGAGGCAGTGTGCTTCAACTTAGGTTTTATTTCACCACCCTTCTCTCATGTGCTTTTGTTATGCTTCTCTAGAGCTAAAACAATACGTATGTGGTGTGACTATCTCAACCTCCCCTTCTAGCATGATGACCGCATGGCATTTGAAAATATTTTGTTATATGTTCACAATTTCTTTGCGTTGTTATGTTTTTTTTTTTTGCAGTGGTAATGCAGTCAGAAGGATTTAAATACCTAGAGGAGAGCTGTCCCTCCCTATTGTGCGAGCTGCTTGAGACTGTTGCGTCAGTGGATGAGCACTCATCTGGCGGCCTGTCTCTAAGCAGGAAAAGGAGTGTGAGCAGCATCTTTGGCATTGATCTTGTTGGCCCTGGCGAGGGGAGCTTGGCAGATTCCGCTAACCCAAACTCTAGGCGAGTTCGAAGACGCCTTTAAGTACATTGTGAAAATGTCCAACAATATCAAGGAAAAAGCAGAAATGTAGGACCAAAATGAATAGGTAAATTTGACTTAGATGCTGTGTCTAGGATGTTGTATCTATCTTCATCATATAAGAAAGGAAGTGGTTTTCTGTTTGTCTCGCTTTCTTTTTCTTTTCTTCCCAACCGTTGGAAGTTCATCTCCTGCTCGCGCTTTTTACTGTTAGTATATCCTAATTTTGAGCTGGGCAAAAATGTTGGCCTTTCCGTGCTATATTCAGAAATGTTAGTGGGAAGCAACACTTACTATGTGGAAATATAATGAGGGTTGAATGTAAGTAAACCTTTGGTTGCATTACCAAAACACTACTCTTGTTCCGACTGGACAGCCAACTAAAGAAACCTTTTTCTGCTGTAATTCCACACAATCCGTTTAGGCAGATTTGATATTATGGTTGTGTCTATGTAAATTACGTAGAGGCATCTATATGTCAACGAAATCACAGCTCGAGACTCCCCAGCTCTTTATTGTATCTGAACAGAGGCTGAGCAATTGGGCTATTTTGTATGTTGGAGTGGTAGTTTTTGTTGTTTTGGCTGTTATTCTGAAAGTACGGTTCTTTTGTTTGGTGGGAAAAAAATTTGCTGTTTCAACAGCTATATTAAAATTAGTTAAAATTAAAATAAAATTAATGGAAATTACTTCGCTTATCTTCGCGGTTGTGTCAATTTCAACGTTTGAATAGGTATAAAGATACTCCTCAAATTCTTTGTACGCCTATGGGTAATAGAAAAACGCAAATTCGAGCCTGGCGATGTCGCCACCTTCTAATATGGAGATGGTGCCACATGTCTGTACTCTATTAGAGGGAAATAGAGAAAAAAGAAAAAAGAGAAATATATGTACACACGCACACACGAGAGAAGAGGGAGGGAGGAGAGAGAATTTTTTATTTTTTTCAAAATGTCATAACTTACAAAATATAAGTGTAAAAATAAAACAAATTATACCATTGTTCATCATTTTTCGTGTTCTTCAAAATAAGACCAAACATGAATATGTTTTGATAAATTTTAAATTTTTTATTTTTCATATGTAAATATTTTTTAAGATTCATTGTGAATCTTAAGTTAAGAAAAGTGAATCAAAGGGTGTTACAAAGTGAATCAAAGGTTGTTAAAAAGTGAATCATATAGTTGCTTAAAAGTGAAAAAGAGGTTTAAAAAAGCGAATCTCATAAACAGAGATTGTTTAACTAAAGTGATTCCGATTGTTTGACTAGTGTGAATCAGAGATTTTTGAAAAGTGAATCAAAGGTTGTTAAAAAGTGAATCACAAGTTGTTACAAAGTGAATCAGAGTAATAAGAGTGAATCTCGTAAGCATAGATTAAGAGGTTTAAGAAATGTGAATCAGAGGTTTTATAAAGTGAATCATGCGTTTAAGCAAAGAGAATCAAATGTTTAAGAAAAGTGATTCTCGTAAGTAGAGATTGTTTTAACTAAAGTGAATCAGAGGTTTAAGAAAAGTGAATCAGAGGTTTAAGAAAAGTGAATCAAAAGTCTTTTAAAGGTGAATAAAAGGTTTAAGAAAAGTGAATATTTTGTTTAATACTAGTAAAAGTTAATCATACCACAAACTTATGCAAGGGTGGTTTTTAGGGTGTTTTGGGGGGAGGTAGGGTAATCTTTTGGCATTAGTTCTACACTTTATATTGTCGTCACTACTCGACAGTTTTTAGGGTTGTGGTTTAGGTTAGGGTTTAGGGTTGTTAGACCCTAAACCCTACACTACAAACCATAAAAACGCCTTCGACGTTTTTAGCATTTTTAGGGTGGTTTTGAGGGTGTTTGGGGGGTAGGGTAATCTTTTTGGCATTAGTTCTACACTTTATATTGTCGTCACTGACTCGACAGTTTTTTAGGGTTTGTGGTTTAGGGTTTAGGGTCTACAAACCATAAAAATGTCTTCGACGTTTTTAACTTTACTATGGTGGTTTTTAGAGTGTTTGAGTTAAGATTCATTTTGTTAATGAATAAGATTCATTTTATTATTAAAGAAGATTCATTTTGGCTAATGAATAAGATTCACTTTAAAAATACATAATATATACTCATTCTAAAATATAAAATTTTAAGTTTACCAAAACATATCCATGATGTATCTTGTTTTGAAGAGCACAAAAAATGATGAACAATGGTTTAATTTTTTTTATTTTTGTATTTATATTTTGTAAGTTATAATATTTTGAAAAAAAAAAGAATTTCTCTCACCTCCCTCTCTCTCCTCATGGTCCAATTATCCCCGGGTGAAGACGTTGCTGTTTTTCATTTTTTCAATTTTTTTTTCTCCCAACCACCTGAGAGTAACCATACTGCTTTGCAGAGGTGACTACGCATGTCTCATTCTTTTTTAGTATTCTTTTTTTTCTTCCAACCACAAGTTGTCACGTGGAGTTGACGCCATATACTACCGTGGCGCAAGCGCCATGGTCGCCGGTCTGATAGAAAAATCATAAAAACCTTATTTATTTCTTATAATATTCTCTTCGCTTTTTTTTTTTCCATGGCACTTTTTACAGTTGTTACTTAAAGATTCATCTTGTGTAATTGGAGTTATCTAATTATTTTTCGCAAGTCATACAAATTAAATTAATAAATTAAATAGAATGATTGTGAATTTTTATTGAGCTATAATTTCCAATAATTTTTTTAAAAGTTATCTGAGTTAAAATATATAAAAAATCAAATAATGAAAATAGCAATCGTTCATGGGTATGGGTTTTGTAGTCGACATTTAAAAAAGTCGTTTCATTGTAGCCTCTCAGCTCTAAAGCTTAGAAGTTTAATGACCTCATAAATTTTGCTGATTCAGTTTTCTGAAGTTAGAATAATTAGAGAAAAAATATAAAAAAATGATAAGTGATGTACGACGCAAACAGAGCAAAAAAAAAAAAAAAGCTGATTAAATAAACTCGATAGTCACCTGGTACCCGGTTACACGATGTCTCAAAATTATATGAAGAATCTTCATGTCCTTTGTTGTAGAGTGTGATAGTGTTTGTGGGTTAATCAACTCGTCAATGAAGATCACAAGAGTGTTTTAAAATAAAAGAATTAATTAATCTACGGATTCATGTGGTTTAGGTCGAAAGACCTAGTCCACGGTGTGTGCAATATCCTAGGAGTACACCTTTTTTGAGTGCAAAAAATATAACATTCTTTTAAAAGATTTTTACTGTGTAATGGTACCTTTGTATAATCACATGGCAGATGGTTGATGCTGCGGGTACGCCGTTCTGGGCATTGAGTGGTTGTATATGTGGCAGTCCAGTCAGCTGACTGTACTGCTTATGTAGCATAATAGTATAGATGGAGTAATATTTGTATTAACTTTAAATAGTCATAAATTTTAAAATATAAGTCAAAAATAAAAGAATTTGCACCATTGTTCATCTAAATTCAGGCTCTTATTAAAACAAAACCAGTCATGGATATGTTTTGACAAATTAAAAAATCTATGTTAGTTATATGTACATATCAACATATATCAACAACACTTCTGATTCAATGTTCATAGAATCGCGATCCGGATCGTACGATCCCACCTCATAATTACGATTCGCATCGGAGCTAGACTCGGAATTTGGTAGGATCGAGTAGGATCGGTGGGATCGTTCAGAATCACGATCCAGCACCAATCCCACCATCTTACATCTTACAACATACAAATATATAAAAAAACATAAAAAGAGCTTTATCTTATTCACTGATATCACCTCATGTCCTCACCTAATGACTTAACTCGTATTTCCTAAATTATAACCCTAACTTCTTCAATCTTCCTCTTCATTCAACCACAGCAGCTTTAATCCTCTTCATTCAACCACCAAAGTGAACATCAACTTCAATCCTCTTCATTTTACCAGCAAAGCGAAGTAGCACAGTAGCTTCAATCCTCTTCGTTCAACTAGCAAAGAGAACAACAACACAACTTTAATCCAAAATCGAACAACAACACATCAGTTTCAATCTTCATCTTCATTCAACCAGAAAACAGCAGCGAACAATAGCACAACAGCGAACAATTGGTTTCTTTTTAACAACTGTTTTTTTATCAAACTAAATGTTAATCAATATCTAGCATATTAAAGTGGCATAATTGACAAGAATCAATTTGGGTACTATCTCATTATAATTTAGTGTTACTGCTACAGTTTTATCTTTTGACTATCATGATGTAAAGACACTAGCGGTACAACAGTGTATGTCAATCCTAGTGGCAAAATACCGGATTGAAATACTTATTTGAAATCTCATAAAGCTAGTGGTTAGATAATAATTACTTAATTTATTTTTATTATCTTCTAGTATAGAGCATGTTGTGGGACTTTTAAGTTTTGAAGCTGGCAAGCAGCAATGTCAAATTCTGGTTGGAGCTAGGACCTAGAGGTTGTGTTGTAGGTAGAAGGAAATTCGCTCCTAGTAATATATCAGATCCAAGACGGGAACAAGGTATTAAGGTTGATCATGCTACTGAAAAAGTAAAGTGCATGTACATGTATTGGAACATTGTGTGTAGGGGGTATTTATAGGATGAAACATCATCTTGTTGGCACCAACATGGATGTTGAAGCATGTTTGACAGTCCCAGCTGATTGATATTTATCAGATCTAACATCTTTTTTATTTAAGAACTAAATTATGGGATTTGTGATTTCACATGCTAATATTTTGATGTTGTAAGAGTATTATTTTACTTATCGATTGCTTAAAATGATGAAACTATATGTTATTTTTGCTCATGGTTTATTTGCTGTAAAATTTTATATGCTTTTTAGGTTGGCTTATGCTTTTTCTTATTGAAGTTTCATAATAGGCAATATTACATGAACTACGAAATTGTATTTATCAAATTTTGTAGGATCGTTCGATCCTACATCCGACCCTAGGGGTCCATTACGATCCTATGGCAGGATCACCACATACAGTTTAAAATATACCATATAACATTAAAAATACACCACAAAACAATAATGATTCAGCATTTTCCAAGGTTTGTTATCTAATTCACCACTTATTAATTAATGAATCATTATATCAAATGTAATGAATCATAAAATCATTTTAGTGTATCATCAATAACATATAAAAATAAAAAATTTAAACAATAATACAATACAAAACAATATTTGATACGTAAGAAAAGTACATCACTCACCATATAAGGTTAAAAATATATTACAATACAATAATAATACACTAAAAACAATAATGTTTTTTATCGGTTCTAGAGATTGTTATCTACTTTACCACTTATTAGTTAATGAAACATAATACCAATTTCAATGAATCATAATATCAAATTTAATGAATCATAATATCATTTTAGTGTATCATCAGCAACATATAAAAAGAAAATTTTTAAACAATAATACAACACAAAACAATATTTGGTGCGTAAGAAAAATACATGATTCACCATGTAAGGTTTAAAATACACCATACAACAATAATAATTCACTATAAAACAATAATGATTTTTTATTGGTTTTGAAATTTGTAACCTAATTCACCACTTATTAGTTAATGAATGATAATATCAATTTTAATCAATCATAATATAAAAATTTAATGAATCATATTATCATTTTAGTGTATCATCATACACATGTAAAAATAGTTTTTTTTTTCAAAGTTGACAAAACAAATCCATGACTGGTCTTGTTTGGAAGAGCTTGAATTTAGGTGAACAGTGATATAATGTTTTTTTTCATTTTGGACTTATATATTAAAAGTTACAACCATTTAGAGTTAATATAGTAAAAAGACAATCCAATTAGTAAAGTAGTCCAGTCAGTAGCTGACTGGGACTGCCATATCACTTGGTCCCACCATATTGTGCACGGGTCTTTTGTACTGTCTAATTTGCAATCACATGGTTCTAGATAAAGCATGTATCAAAACAATATTATATATTCACTAAATTACATACCAATCAGAAACACAAATGTACCAAATACTATTTACCCCTTCATCAAAATAAACAAAAATAAAAACCATCACAATGGTTGTACGATGACCTCAGTTGGAAATCCATGGGGTTAGGGTTTTGGAACTAAGATGAGAGTACTCAAAATTGTCACACCTAAAATTCGAATATGTTCTAGGTAGTAGTGGATCAGACCTGACAATTCGGGTCACTCGATTCGGTTCGGGTCACTTTGTAAATATTTACCATTTGGTTCGGTTAATTAGAAAAAATTTACTATTCGGTTTGGTTCGGTTCGGATCGGGTCGGGTTTATCTGGTTTTAAATTAGATTCCGGTGACTTCGGTTTTGGTTGAGTTTGGGTGCTTGTGGTTCAGGTTAGTCTCTGCGTCATTCAGTTTTCTGGGTTATGGTTCAAACTCGGGTGACCTATCCGGGTTAGGTTTGATTGACAAAACATTTTAAAGTATGAATTTAATCAACCTTTGTAACTTGTATTGATTTTTATATTCGGCTCCAAATTCTTTTAATATAGTGTTACTCTTGATCAAGACTCTATTGTGTATTGGTTAGACATAATCAAATTGGATGACAATTTTTGTATATGAATTTTTAACTGTACATTTATTAATTGTATTGACTAAGTATAAATTAAACTTTTGTGAATTAGTGGTCAATATTCGGAACTTGACGTTCAGTTTACCCCGCCCACGCCCGACGTTGTGCCTCTCGGCGTCTCGCGCCCGTCACACCCCGCGTTTGTCACCTTGCGCAACGCCGCGCGCCTGCGCCCTTCCATCACCGCCTTGCGCGAGCGTCACACGCCCGCACCCATCCATCAACATTCAATCCATTCCTAAGTCCTAAATATAAAGAAACCTAAGTTTATAAAAATATAGAGTAATATAAAATAGTAATGATACACATTACTCTGTCTTATAAAACATTTTAGGCTATGCTCTCAAGGTAGATGAAATAATCTAGTGGAGATTATTCATCCCTCCAAAATGATAGTATATCCCACGTTTCACAATAATCTACCATTGAGAATATTTATTTTCCTCATTTTATTGTGTAATTTTCTTTAGGCATATACACATCAATCTTGGTTAGTATATGTCTCAAATGAAAAGTTTAGGTTTTATAATTAAACTTCATCAAAATTTGAACCATTCCCAAGTGTTATGTCATAAACATAAAAAAACAAAAGTTTATTAAAATCAAAATTAGTAGAGTATTATAGTAATGATACACGTTAAATTATATTATAAAACATTTTAAAGGAAAACATCTATAGTTTGTAGCAAAACATCTATGTGTGGGAAGGGTAACAACATAGTTTATGAATGTTTTCATACAACAAGGCTTGAGATGCTTGAAGATTGAAGATGTCCATATATCATCCGTGAGCAATGAACACTTATTGGATGTCTAAATCTTCATTATGTGTGTTTGGTTTCAAGATTATTTTTTATGGTTGGAACAACTATGGTAGATTTATGCTTTAACAAATCATTCGGGTGGATTCGATTCAGATGGATTTGGTTCGGGCAGATTCAATTCAGGTGAATTCGGGTTGTACCTAATTTCGGTTTGATTTGGTTTTAGTTTGGTTCTATTCGAATTTTTGGGTCACAAAATTCGATTTAAAATCAGGTGCGGATTGGATTGGATCGGTTCGGTTTTTCGGGTTCGATCATGTTTGCCAGGTCTAGTAGTGGTGCTCGATTACTACTGCTTGTTAAATAAATTATTGACCTATGGTGCTTCAAATGACCATCCATGATACACTCAAAACACACACATGGGGTGCTTAATTCACCCAATACTGCTACTCAACTTGGTGTTGCTTATTAAAAGAAAGAGAAAGATGTAGAATGTATAGATATAATGCGAAAGACATGTATACAAGGATATATGAAGAAATAATGGATTTTGTTAAATGAAAAATAAAAGAAATAACTATAACCTAAAATATAAGCATCCAAATTATATAATTATTCCAATTTTAATATTAGGGAAAATTCACAATATAAGGTTAAAAAGTTACATAATGCACAATATACCTTGATTTCAAAACTTGTTCTTTATATATCTCTAAAAAGTTTTGAAATTCATAATATACCCATAATCCGTGAAATAACCTTAAAAAATGACTATTTTAGGTAGACAATTTTACTTTTGCTTTTTCCATTGGAACTTGGGTTAAATAAAAAAGTAGAGTTGTGAGTGAAAATATTAGGGGTGGAGTTGGAAGTAATGAACAAAGAAGTTAAAACATCTTATATTGTGTAAATAATGTGATCAACTAAAAAATAATCTATTAAGAATAGGAGGAGCAAATATTTAATCATTATCTAATCAAAACTGTAAATATTTTAGTGAAGATGAAGATCGATCAATAGTGAAATAAGGTAAAAAAATGAGAAGAAAAAAATTAATTTGTTTAAAGTTTATTGTATGTTTAATATTTGAACATTAACAATTTTATTTCCTTTTTTTATATGGTCTAATTATTTTTATTATTTTATTATTTTTTGAAATATTTTTAATAACTTTTTATACTTTGTAGTATTTAAAAAAATTGTAAACTCTTATAAAATACCCCTAAAAAAATAAGTGACATATTGTGAGCTGCAAACATGATCTATAATATCAAGGGTAAAATAGTCATTATTCAAGGTCATTTCACGGATTAAAGATATATTATGAATTTTGGAATATTTTAGGAGTATATGTATGAAGAATGAGTTTTAAATTTGGATATATTATGAATTACTAATCTTTTTAGTGGTGTATATTGAGTTTTGCCTATATAGTATTAGAATAAAAAACCTTCTAAATTAATTCAAATTAGAAGCTAGCAAAGGTGCCACCTTCCTCGGTGGCACAATTTTTGTCTTTTTTTTATATTTGTGTTTTTGTAAAGTTTTAACATGTTGTAGTTTAATAAATATAAGTCCAAATAACATAAATTTTACACTGTTGTTCATCATAATTCAAGCTCTTCAAAATAAGATCCAATATGAATATATTTTGATAAATTTATTAATTAATATCTTTTATGTACATATATTTTAAGATTCACTTTAAAAATAAATAAAAATACTTAATTTTTATATTATTTTGACAGTGCTAGCTTTTTCATAGTTTTAGCCAACCTAGGGTTGTATGGGGGGCAGGGTTATCTTCTTTTATTGCATGGTGGTTAGTAACCGAACCACATTAGCCTACTTCAACGATATTAGCTATTTCAATGGTTTTTAGCTTCTTTGACGGTTGTTAGCTTCTTCGACGGTTGTTAGCTTCTTCGACGGTGTTAGTTTCTTCAATGGTGTTAGGTTCTTCGACAATGTTACCGTTATAGGGTTGTATATGGGTGGGGGGTAGGGTTAGTTTTTTTAGTGATGGTTAATGATAAGCCTCAGACTTATCTTAGTTTTTGTGCCATAATATGTATATAATGTCTAAGTTTAGATAATATAGGGTTAGAATTATATGATTTATGTGGTATAGCTTATATTATTGTATTTAAGCTTAATTTAGTGTATTTTCATGGCAGGAATAAACTCTAACCCTAAAACCTTAGAGGAAGATGCAAGGGACATACCTGAGGAGATATGTCGTGTTTCATGCCGGGTTCCAAGTACACGGCACCAAAATTATCAGATAAGTAAAGACTGCCGGATATGGCGCCGGGTAGTCACTAGCCGGCACATTACCATGATGGTTGGAGTTGGCAGTTCAAATACCTAGTGTCGGGAATCCAGTTCACGACATCACACCCGACACATGACGGAAAATAAAAAAGAATAATAAGTCTATATAAAGAGGACCTGTCTTATTCTTCAAAACATCATTCAATATTTTTATTTCTCCCGCTTACTCCCGAGAGAGAAACACATGAGAGTTCTTCACTGGGGTTAACGAGACTAGAATCAAATCTGATCGGATTTCGATTCCGTTTTCGCCATTGCGCTCCGTGTGATTCAGCCTACGAAGTCCATCCAATTTCTTCACCAATCGCTGGAGAAGTATCCACAAAGGTTGAACATAAGAGGAAGAACAATTCTTGAATTGTGGGAGATTTTCATTATGTTTTTTCTTTCTCTCTTCCTCATTGTATTTCCTTGGAATTTTGCCATGGTTGAGTAGACTCTAGTTATCCTTGGTTGGGGGAATGGTTCTGCCAATGTAGAGATTACACTACATATTTTACATGTTATTTTCAAGAGTTTTATTTTCACGTTAATTGAATTGGTGTATCCCGCCTCTTTGATTACTTCAAAATTCCATTATGAATTGATCAATGAAGAGTAGAATAGGTTGTTGAACTTTTGAAGCCCGTATGGTTGTTGATCATGATTTAGGAGATAATCTTGGGGATAGAATTCACCAGACTTATTTCCATCATTGGGGGCTTATTCGAACATGATTTGTTGGATAGTGTTGCCTTAATGATGCCTTCTTGCCTCGGGATTCGAGTACTTGGAGTTTGTGCGTGCCAGGTGGTATGCCGGGTAACCCACATCCGGCACATTTACAAAAGATGAATGCACCGGGCTTGACTTAACCGGCAACCCTATCTGGCACGTACATTTTACTGGTTATTCAACTTGTGGTGTATTGCGTGTTCTCCTCTACTCATTTGGTAGTATATGACCCTGAACCTAGGATAATTTCTCTCACTTTATTCTCCTTAACTTCAGAATTTAGATTTCAAGTTGTTAATTTCATAAGTTAGTCTAGCACTTTTTCCCCCTACTTTAAGCATTATTACATCACTTTAGGACTGAGAGCTATTCATACTAAGTTTCTTGGGTTCGATATTTCCTGGTTTTAATATTTACCCTTACTATTTTGACCAGGATTTTTGCTTCCCGTAGTTTAATCTAGTAGGTTTTAATTCGTTTTAATTTAGGGAAATTTCATGAAATGCCACTATATTTTGGCTAATTCATGAAATGCAACTAAAAAAAAGTCACAAAATGCCACTATATTTTCATAAAACTTCATGAAATGCCACTATTGATGGAAAAAGACAAAAATACCCCTACTAGTTAACAAAGTACTTTTAAACGTCACAATATGCCCCTACGTGTTAAATTTTTTACAAAATTCACAAAATATCCAAAATACAATAAAAATATACAAAAATTATAAAAAATTTATAAAAATTCAAAAAACTTATAAAAACTATACAAATTTATAAAAATTAAAAAAAAAAATGTAAATATCATAAAATATTATAACAAACAAATGTTTCATTTTTTTTATATTTACTGAGTACCATAAAATGAATATTGTGTTCTAAAAAAATAATTTATACCAAATTTTCTATATATTTATACCAATTAAGTATCATAATTTATTCTAAATAAGTACCATAATTTTTACCATACATTTTTTAATTATTATTTTCTATTAATTTAAATTATTTATTCAAAATAAATATTAATTTAAAAAAATTTAATTTCAAAAAATGTATCATTGAAATAAAAAATTTAAATTATTACTTTGAAGAAATAATGTAAATTGACAGAAATAAAAAAAATAAAAAAAATGTATGGTAAAAATTATGGCACTTAATTGGTATAAATTGTTGTTTAGAATATAATATTCTTTTATGGTACTGAATAAATTTAAAAAATGAAATATATATTGTTTAATATTAATGATTTTTTCATTTTTCTAATTTTTCTAATTTTTTATAATTTTTATAACTGTTTATAATTTTTTTATTTTTTATATTTTTATAAATTTTTATCGTATTTTGGATATTTTTGTGAATTTTTATGAATTTTTTAACGGCATATTGTGAACGTTAAAAGTACTTTGTTAACTAGTAGGGGTATTTTTGTCTTTTTTTCATCTATAGTGGCATTTCATGAAGTTTTGCGAAAATATAGTGACATTTTGTGACTTTCTTTTTTTAGTGGCATTTCATGAATTAGCCAAAAATATAGTGGCATTTCATGAAATTTCCCTTTAATTTATATTTTCACCTATTAGATTAGCGTTTAGCGAAATGGCGCCATTGCCGGGGACTTGGAATTAGTCCAAGTCCTAAAGTGGTGATTGCCCATTTGTAACACCCCATCCAACATTACATAACTTACAACAAACTGCAGCGGAAGAACATCCTCATCACATTACTTAACTTGTTGGTGTTACACGCCGTTAGCCACCCACGTGGCTAACAAGGCTAATACATACACAATGTACCGGTCTGATGGGCTAAATTCCCGAGCAACTATACATCAGTATCCCTTTCCATTAACAATTACAACAACATACACCTTAACAACTATACCGAGTACTTATAAACTGATGCCGACAACAATTTCGGTCTTACTACACCTACTGTATACATACACTTAATTGTTTACCCAGTACAATGACTACCCGTCCTACTCTCGAACGGCTTCCAGCACTTCTGTACCTGAAATAGGAAAAAGAAGAGAAAGGGGTGGCCCCAAGGGGCTCAGCACCTTTGCTGGTATGGTAATCCCGCAGCCCACATGCTATCGGGCCACGCACAACTACTTGTCGTCTTAACATGCAGTTGATTATATTTAAATCATACATGTAACAACAAACACACAACATTAAACATTTCGCCTCAATGGGCTCAACAATCGGATAATACATCCTACTTAAAAATCACCCATGGTATTCATCATCCCTAGAGTGTTTCTCCTCCAACGGAGCTACTTCCTTAATAGACGACACATACCCTTAAATCGGGTTATCCTAAATGCCTCTTATCACAAACTTGGAATCATTTCCATGATCCACACACTTCACATTTTACAACATTAACATACACTACGTAACAACACTTAACAACACTTTGCACGTTTCCATGTGCACAACATAACACCGCAATAAATATTGCATCACAACAAAACACATAACACAACGGGAATGATTCTCTTAGGAACCGACCCAAACATCACCAACATACTGGTGAGCCTAGAGATTGTTGCCAGTCTCATGATAAGCTCGTTACATAACTCGTTACCGTCTCGTTAAATGAACGGTTAACTTAACACAAGGTGTCTCGGATATAGTGATCCAAGCACACCGAAACAAACATAACAATAGTATGCCCCTGTGGCCCGACGTGAGTCAGTAATAGCCTTGGTTAAGCTAAAGGGAAGGTTGGGAACCAAATTGGAAAACAACCATAACATACAGAGAGGATCGAACCTGATATGACAACGACCCCCATACTCACACGCGTGGCCGGAACAGACCGGACTCCTCATTCCCCCCGTTAGCACTTATTAGAAGTTCATCTTTGAACTTTATTAAACAATCACAAACATTGAGTTAAGTCTAGTCAGACATACACAAGGGAAAAGAGAGTCATACCTTCACATACAAACACCACGCACAAACATTACATATCCAACTCACGCATAGCCGTGGTTAGAACGTTCCTTAGGTCGGAAACGTTATTACCGGATACCGTTCTCTTACGTTTACCTAATAGTGGTTAACTAGCCCTTCAAGCGCATTAGAGGTTACCGGTATCGGCACGTAAACATACAATAACAATAATGACTGTAAACTCGTTTCATGGTTTATATCATAACGTGGCAAACATACAGAAAAACACATTGGCATACAAGCCGGTGTAATCCGTTAGGACACAGGTTGCAAGAAAACCATACCTGTCACCGGAGTCCACTTATCCTGTCCATTTATGTTCCTCGAGCAATTCTCGAACACTGTTAACATCACATGTGTTTTCATTAACATGGGGCATGTTTGTTTAAAGTCTAACGCTTTAACTTTCCCCGTTAACTTATTAATAACTTAACATTTTTAACTTGTTTTACTCTCACATTTAATACAACTTTTAACCCACTTAGGTGTCATTAAAACTCCCCTAACATGTCCTTAACATCCTTATAACATCATTACCTACCAATCCCCATCATCACATATCATTTCATAACCTTAAACCATGTTTTTGGTCCGACCGACCCACCGACCGACCCACAACTGGGTCGGTCCATTACAGACCCCTTTTACTTCCTTATAATCATGCCCGTCCGACCCACGTCCGACCCACCATTCTGGGTCGGTCCATGTGCGAACATTATTCCACCTTTGAAAACTGACCGACCGACCCATGTCCGACCCACCCTTTTGGGTCGGACCATCACCGAACATTTTCCCAACATTTTACAGAGGCTCGACCGACCCACAAACTGGGTCGGCCCCTGGGTCGGTCGCCTTCTAAACTTACCAAAACTTTGCCAATCTTCACCAAACTTCTCCTAAGGCCTCTTAATGTGTTCTAACATCATTTGGTAACCTTACATCCACATACAACATCCATGAAACTCATTTTCTAACTCCTTAAGCCTTTACTTATTTCCTTGTAAAATTCCTTAACACTTTCAACATTTGTACTAGGTTCCTAAATGGTGCTTCTCACCTATTATAACTACTATCCCAAAACACTTTCTCCTCATCTTAACATCATCTCTTAAGCATCATTTTCTTACTAACTAAATCTCCTTTTTACATCATACCAAACATCACTTATTCCTTGAACATCAACATTACCTAAACCTTAAAAACTCCTCCAAGACTTAAAACATCCACTAAACACACATTGAATTCCTAGAACTTCCAAGACAACACCTAAATCCTTGCATCACTCCAAATCACTTTAATACATGTTTTCTTCTCAAGTAACATTGATTCACCTTTAACACTTTCTAGTTCACCAAAACTCACATTAAACACTTAAAACTTCTTACACATTTCCCAAATTTGGCCATAGCTTCTCTAGTATATACTCACATCCAACCACTTAGGTTTTTACCTTATTTCACTCAAAACACCTAAAATCCATCAAACACATCTTTATACACAAACTTCACACATTAAGCACTACATCACAATATAGTGCATAACTTAAATTGCTTGGCACTTAGGCCCTTAAATAACATGGCTCTTAGGCCCTTAAATTGCATAAACCATAAACACTGAATTTCCCACATAAATATGCCTTTGACCTGCAAATACATACACCAAAACATATGTTCTTTTACTAGTCTCCTTGAGAACACTTTGCTAGGTCACTCACCATTGGCTCCTTAGGTATTTTATCAAGCAAATCAAGCTCATTTTCCTAAGGCATTTAAACTACATTGAGATAGTTTGTTTACCTCTTTTTCCTCACAAATTCTTTCTTGGTTCCTTGTAAACCGGTGGGGTGTTTGGTTGTTTGTCAACTTCTAAACATTATACAAAAACATAATGAGTATTCAAGCATTGTGCTTCACCTCATTGTAAACCCTAGTTACACATATTGCTTTAACACATTAAGGTAATTGTTTTACCTTGGAATTGGAAGAGAACTTGAACAAGTATCAAGAGAGGACTCCTCCTAGTCCTTGGAAGATTCAAATGAAGCTAGAACAAGGCAATATAAGAGCTCCATTAATGGTGAATTTTCGGACAACAACAAAACATGGAGGAAACATGGATTTTCTTGAGTTTCCTTACCTTGAAGCAAAGGAGAACAAGAATATGTGAAAAGATGAGCTCAAGCTCCTTCAATGGTGAATCTTCATGGCACCAAAATTGAGTTCTTGGAGATTTGAAAAGAGGGAAGTGTAGAGCTTGACCTAACTAAGACAAATATGGTCTTGGAATTTGATTTGGCCAAGGGAACTAGAAGATACAAGTGGTCAAAGCTTGAAGATGATATATGTGCTGTAGCACAACCGAGAGAGAACAGAAGAGAAGAGAAGAGAAGAAGAAGAGAACCGTGTGAAATGAAGGAGGAAGGGAGAATGAAGATAGAATTTGCTTTTAAGAGATATTTGTAACTTATAAAGCAAATAGTACTTTACTTAAAGTTTAACCTTACTTATTTGATTTCTTTTACATGTTGGTGACTCACACCATGAAAAACCGGCCCCCATTTTAATAGAAGGGTGTTTTGGTCTTTGTTGACCAACTTACTCACTTATAACATTATATGTTACAAACTAGTTATAAAAATCACTATTCACCTATAACAAGGCACATAGAAGTGAAATTTTTGATTTCCCACTAATATGGCCACCCAAATGTGATACTATATAGTACACATGTTAATTAAAGAGTAATGATGGACATTTAGCCATTCAAAACTCATTTACAAGACAATTTTTCAAAAACGTGCTTTAAGACTCCTTAAAGCACATTTTGTGTTTTAACTTGTTTTCAAGCTTGGTTTTCTTTAGTAATGGATTTAATATGTTCATTAACATATAAACAAGGTATAGGTATGACCATTAGGTCTTTACACATTTATCCCAAGCTTAGAGCACATTTTTGCTCATATTGACTTTAAGGTATTACCTTGTGTTTTGTTTGGTTTCATTGTCTACCAAAGTTTCTTAAGGACTTATTTAGCCTTATTACATCATAATTAAATGTTATCAAGTCTTGGTAGGCTCTTTGGGTCCTAACCAAGTTCACTCATAGCTTAGAGCATGTTTTTGCTCAAACTGTGTCTTAATGCTTTATTGCATTTATTATGGTTTAAATTGTTCACTGACGTTACTAAGGCACTTTTTAGCCTTTACATACCATAATTTGATATTTAAACCACATATCAAGGTTTGGGGTATTTCAATCTACCCCCCTTAAAAGAACTTCGTCCTCGAAGTTCACACTTTCCACACATCATTAGATTTGAACACGGAATCACTTGGAAATAAACTTCCTTAACCAAACACACTTTACATCACAACCTCGGACTTGATGGTCCGGGCAACACATTCACATCCACACATAACATAACATATCCAATGATAACCTCGGACTCTATGGTCCGGGTATCTTAACAACATTTACACATACATAACAACCCCTTGGACTCACTGGTCTTGGGTAACATCACAACATTTGGACACATAGGTCCCCATAACATAACAGTCTTAGACACATAGGTCTATGTGACACCACACATTTAGACTCATAGGCCTTGATAGTATACACTTTAAGAAATCCAAGTCAAAACAACATTCATTACACATACCACACAACATGTCAGAGCATGTATAGCAATCAAAAATATCCTTGATATACACTGTGATCCCGTAGAACACGGTCGCGATGGACACCTTCCGTCCCCGTGCCTTTAGGAGATTAAAACAATCACATAAGTTTTAAAATTTCCTTGTGAGGTTAAGTAAGAGAACTTTAATTATGTAAAGTATCCATCAACGTTTTATAAATACCAATTTAAAATCCTTTTGAAAACACACACAACTCCAAGTCCAACTTAAGCTCTTTGCTTCTTTCCTTAGCGTGGTTATTTGTGGCCACTTATAGGGAGTTTCAAGAGTCATCCAACCCTGATGTGATCAGCATCAGTGTTGAACTATCCTTCCACTCCAATTTGTGTTCGGCTTCCCTTGATCGCATGCAAATCAAGTTCCACCTCCCACTTCATTTTCAAGCATCAAGTAAATCACTCATTTCCAATTTTCTATCTTTTGAATCATTCTAGTCATGATCACAACATCTCCAAAGGATAGAACTCCGTCTATCAGTTACCTCCATTCACTTTAATCCTGTTGCCTAGGGAATCTTATTCTCACTAGGTTCTATGTCGGTATCATGCCCTTTCATGCATCACTATAAAGTATACATATATATATATATACATATATTTTATCAAAATACAACACACCTGATTTTACATTTATACACTGTCGGGGCTTTTGTTCCCCCGGGAGTTTATCTACTCCCCACACTTGTACAATCACACACAACTGTTAACAAACACACACACAATGGTATTCGCATCTTCTGTGCGCAATTACCACAATTAAACCATGAATGAGTGTGTATGTTTACGTAACACACACACCAATCATCAAAACAAACAATAATTTTGTGCTATGCACAATATGAGTTACATACACTACGTACACTTGTACGGTAATATACACCAAGTGGTTTTGCGCTCTACCCCCCTTAAAAGGGATTACGCCCACGTAATCAATCACTAAACATTAGCTTAAATGTTTTGCCGTCGTGAAGTATTTAACTTCCACGCGGTCTATTACACAATGGATTCTGATTAGAGGATCTTAACCATATTGGCGGTTTAGTTCCTAAACCAAGGATTCTCATTGGAGTTTGTTTAAACTCTTAGTTGGTTTCGGTCCTGGCCTGTGAGGCTTTTAGGCGTTAATAATCAGCCATCCACTCATGTTCATTATTTACGTTGTACATTTGAATCACTGGTTCACTAGTTTCTGCTGCGAAACTTTAATAACTGTAGAGCTTAATTACTCCCTTTTTTATTCTTACTGTATTGTACATCCCCAATTGTCACCTTCATCTTGGTAACAATGGTTTCTCGACCGACGCACGGTATCTTTTACCCTGAGCGGATTCGGTGAGTTTCACAATTTTCATAACAATTTACTGTGTATACCACTATGTATTCCACACTGATTGACTTGTTCCCTTCCGACTTACTGTCGGTTGAGATTGAGCTACTACCTAGTGTGTAGTGCTCTCTCAGCTATTTCCAATATTTGGGGTATATTCCATACCGATATTTGGTAGTTAGTGCTACTGTAGTCACTTACTGTTAATCATGTCTTCACATTCGGTTTTGTACAAGTACTCCTTTATTGGTGCGGCCTTGCATTTCCTATGCATCGGCCATTATAACATTATCTGTCCACAATCAACATGTTTCCAATTCCTAGCTATCTCATTCGTTCATTACTGCACAAGTGCAATACCAAAACACTCAGTCATACAGAGTGCAGAGGCGTAAACTCTCGACAGTAAATCCCTTATGCGATTCGCCATGGAATTCACACTGAGTCCCTCATCACACAGTACCTACCACTGGCTTATTGCCCAGTCTGTTTAACATCACTCATCTTGCATCTCCACTGAGTTTAACTCATAACTGGCCTTATCCGCCACATCATTATTTAACAACACTTATACAACGGTCGCTTACTGCGCACCGTACTTATTGTATAACACTAACTCACATCGTATTTACTGTCACATTAACTTCCACACATATACTTACATCATTCACATAACTACCGCTCCTGCGGTGTCACAATGTCGAGAGGTATCCCCACTCTTAATGCAGTGGTTCGTTTACCACTCTATTCACTTATACAACATGAACTTCTACCATCAATCGAATTTATAAAACATATCTTACTTATGGCTTATTAGCCTTGTTTGCCTTGAGCTGGGCTCATTGTAGGCTGTCCACACATATGTACTTCTCTGTACTACATTACATGGTTTAGATATTATACTGAGCTCCATGACAAGGTCGTTGCATTCCGTTTCCTTTCATGGGATGCCCCTTGGGTTTGTCAGTCCGTCTCCTGACAATTTATGTCTAAACTGTGTGTTAGTTTCAACCCTTGTGCTTCTGTCATGCATTTCATTCAACAATTGTTGATGTGAACACCCTTCAAGGATTGCTCCTGGGTGTTGTTAAGTTATGCCTTTACATTTTCTCACACTTATTGGTACACTCCGTTAGCTACGCCTTTCGCGTTCTTTACTGGTTATTATCTTCTTTGTGAAGATTAACATTTCCTGGTAGTGTAGGTACTTATTCTGGGAATTTCATCCCGTTCATTGCACATTAATGTGTCCACTTTAGGCATCTGCTTGCCATGTACAGGCTGGGTCACCATTCCAGCTAACATGCTTATCCGTAAGGATCCTTAAGACAAGATGTCTTTATATGCAGTTAGTGCACTTCGCACTCCTGACTCTTAAACATTTCCTTGAAAGGAATTCACTAATCCTTTTAGTCTTGCTAACTTAACTGAATTCTTAACTTCAACTATTCCTTGTAATCCTTAGCTCTCGTTTGATTTATACTGCTGACCGTAGACGGAGTCGACTACTCCCGTGTTTCGGACTCTACTCGTATACATATATGGGGTATCTTTTGATACATTGCTACTTACCCAACTAACCCATAAGTAGGTCTGTCAGGCCCACATGCTCCTATCGGAGTGCGGTCGTCCCACAACACAGTTGGTACACTTGTAGTGTCCGTCACACGCCTAGGTGAAGTATTCAGTTGTCAACTCCCTTATATTGTCCCGTGACAATATTCATTCCCTGCTTCCCGAACTTAATCGAGGAAAGTTTATCCATTGTTGTCTTATCAACTGCTCTTGGTTTTACTGGTTTGGTTTTAAAGAAGGTTGGAAAGAAGTGTTGGTTTGAAAGAAAATCTGGTTTGAAAAGAAAAGGGTTTGTGAAAATCTGGGTTGAAAGAAAAATTTTCATGGTTTCTCAACATCTTCTTACCTTAACCAAGTCTAGCTTCTTGCTGACTGGTGTACTTACAATCACAGAGGTTAGGCTATTAAGCCCTTCCATGGTCATAGTGGTCTCGTTTAACTTTATGGTACTTTACTAAGTACTTTGTAGTGTTTATAAATTTCCCGAACAGCCCTGTTATAGCAGCACTTGCTATTGGCAAGTGCGCCATGCTAATTGGCTATCGGTTTAACACATACCGGTTGTGGTATTGTTTTTTTTTTTTTACCCATATTGTCATCAGTGGCCTTGTTGGCCCTCACTGATCCTACTGTCTTCATATGACGGTCATCAACTAGGGTGTTTCCCATTCTGGGAGACCCCTTTATCTTAGTATTGTATTCTCTTTATAGCCCGTTCCACGCACTTGTCGTGGTTACTGAGACTTGTCTCTTGTTTGGGTACTACGTTGTAGTTCCTTTGTCGGTTGGTATACCGTTGGTGTTTTATTTATCAACTGTGGTTCCGTAGACACTTGTCTCGGGTTTCACTAATCTACTTCTTGCCTGTTGCACAGTAGGTGCGTTGCAAGCTGGTTATTCTCGACTGCTCTGCATGTCGACCCAGGTTGCCGGAAATTCTATTCTCCAATACACAAGATCCTTCATTCATTGCTATGAAATGCGGTTAACATTATTCAGATGGAGACCGTCTCCGGGATTCCCAGTTTTCGGGATCTACCGTATGACAGGTTCACCGTACCCTAAGGGTATTTAATAACAGCCAGATCGGGTATCCCCGAGTAAGAGAGGACTTCATCTCTCCTGGCGTTGTTCCCAAGTTATACAACAGGGATTGTGGAGGGTGGGAGGATATGTAGGTTTCCAGTAGCCACTGGTAGTTCCTACTAGCGTATCTCTCACGCTATCACTCAACCCTTAACCCAAAGTACTTAAAATCCTAACTCGGTACTTCCTAAGCTCGGTAATTCAGTCATCAGAGCGATACTTCGCTCTGATACCACTTTTTGTAACACCCCATCCAACATTAACATACTTACAACAAACTGCAGCGGAAGAACATCCTCATCACATTACTTAACTTGTTGGTGTTACACGCCGTTAGCCACCCACGTGGCTAACAAGGCTAATACATACACAATGTACCGGTCTGATGGGCTAAATTCCCGAGCAACTATACATCAGTATCCCTTTCCATTAACAATTACAACAACATACACCTTAACAACTATACCGAGTACTTATAAACTGATGCCGACAACAATTTCGGTCTTACTACACCTACTGTATACATACACTTAATTGTTTACCCACGTACAATGACTACCCGTCCTACTCTCGAACGGCTTCCAGCACTTCGTACCTGAAATAGAAAAGAAGAGAAAGGGGTGGCCCCAAGGGGCTCAGCACCTTTGCTGGTATGGTAATCCCGCAGCCCACATGCTACCGGGCCACGCACAACTAATTGTCGTCTTAACATGCAGTTGATTATATTTAAATCATACATGTAACAACAAACACACAACATTAACATTTCGCCTCAATGGGCTCAACAATCGGATAATACATCCTACTTAATAATCACCCATGGTATTCATCATCCCTAGAGTGTTTCTCCTCCAACGGAGCTACTTCCTTAATAGACGACACATACCCTTAAATCGGGTTATCCTCAAATGCCTCTTATCACAAACTTGGAATCATTTCCATGATCCACACACTTCACATTTACAACATTAACATACACTACGTAACAACACTTAACAACACTTTGCACGTTTCCATGTGCACAACATAACACGCAATAAATATTGCATCACAAAAAACACATAACACAACGGGAATGATTCTCTTAGGAACCGACCCAAACATCACCAACATACTGGTGAGCCTAGAGATTGTTGCCAGTCTCATGATAAGCTCGTTACATAACTCGTTACCGTCTCGTTAAATGAACGGTTAACTTAACACAAGGTGTCTCGGATATAGTGATCCAAGCACACCGAAACAAACATAACAATAGTATGCCCCTGTGGCCCGACGTGAGTCAGTAATAGCCTTGGTTAAGCTAAAGGGAAGGTTGGGAACCAAATTGGAAAACAACCATAACATACAGAGAGGATCGAACCTGATATGACAACGACCCCCATACTCCATACACACGTGGCCGGAACAGACCGGACTCCTCATTCCCCCGTTAGCACTTATTAGAAGTTCATCTTTGAACTTTATTAAACAATCACAAACATTGAGTTAAGTCTAGTCAGACATACACAAGGGAAAAGAGAGTCATACCTTCACATACAAACACCACGCACAAACATTACATATCCAACTCACGCATAGCCGTGGTTAGAACGTTCCTTAGGTCGGAAACGTTATTACCGGATACCGTTCTCTTACGTTTACCTAATAGTGGTTAACTAGCCCTTCAAGCGCATTAGAGGTTACCGGTATCGGCACGTAAACATACAATAACAATAATGACTGTAAACTCGTTTCATGGTTTATATCATAACGTGGCAAACATACAGAAAAACACATTGGCATACAAGCCGGTGTAATCCGTTAGGACACAGGTTGCAAGAAAACCATACCTGTCACCGGAGTCCACTTATCCTGTCCATTTATGTTCCTCGAGTAATTCTCGAACCACTGTTAACATCACATGTGTTTTATTAACATTGGGGTAACATGTTTGTTTAAAGTCTAACGCTATAACTTTCCCCCGTTAACTTGATTAAATAACTTAACATTTTTAACTTGTTTTACTCTCACATTTTAATACAACTTTTAACCCACTTAGGTGTCATTAAACTCCCTAACATGTCCTTAACATCCTTATAACATCATTACCTACCAATCCCCATCATCACATATCATTTCATAACCTTAAACCATGTTTTTGGTCCGACCGACCCACCGACCGACCCACAACTGGGTCGGTCCATTACAGACCCCTTTTACTTCCTTATAATCGTGCCCGTCCGACCCACGTCCGACCCACCATTCTGGGTCGGTCCATGTGCGAACATTATTCCACCTTTGAAAACTGACCGACCGACCCATGTCCGACCCACCCTTTTGGGTCGGACCATCACCGAACATTTTCCCAACATTTACAGAGGCTCGACCGACCCACAAACTGGGTCGGCCCTGGGTCGGTCGCCTTCTAAACTTACCAAAACTTTGCCAATCTTCACCAAACTTCTCCTAAGGCTCTTAAGTGTTCTAACATCATTTGGTAACCTTACATCCACATACAACATCCATGAAACTCATTTTCTAACTCCTTAAGCCTTTACTTATTTCCTTGTAAAATTCCTTAACACTTTCAACATTTGTACTAGGTTCCTAAATGGTGCTTCTCACCTATTATAACTACTATCCCAAAACACTTTCTCCTCATCTTAACATCATCTCTTAAGCATCATTTTCTTACTAACTAAATCTCCTTTTTACATCATTCCAAACATCACTTATTCCTTGAACACCAACATTACCTAAACCTTAAACAACTCCTCCAAGACTTAAACACATCCACTAAACACACATTGAATTCCTAGAACTTCCAAGACAACACCTAAATCCTTGCATCACTCCAAATCACTTTAATACATGTTTTCTTCTCAAGTAACATTGATTCACCTTTAACCCTTTCTAGTTCACCAAAACTCACATTAAACACTTAAAACTTCTTACACATTTCCCAAATTTGGCCATAGCTTCTCTAGTATATACTCACATCCAACCACTTAGGTTTTTACCTTATTTCACTCAAAACACCTAAAATCCATCAAACACATCTTTATACACAAACTTCACACATTAAGCACTACATCACAA